>JABUQX010082231.1:0-50859 GCA_015478945.1 Trachelipus rathkii | reverse complement strand
AAGATGCTCTTCCGGAGAACGAGAAGCAACTAATAGATCATCAATGTAAGCATATACAAAGGGTAAACCACGTAAAACATGATCTATCAAACGTTGAAAAGTAGCACTGGCATTACGAAGACCAAATGGCATAAAATTATACATGAAATTGCCAAAAGGAGTTGCAATACAAGTCTTAGGACGATCATCAGGATTAACAGGAATTTGAAGGAAGGCAGATTTTAAATCAAGAGAAGAAAAAATGGTACATCCATTTAGAGAAGAAGTAAAATCATGAAGGTGAGGAATAGAATAAGTATCAGCAACAGTTTTAGAATTTAGTAACCTGTAGTCCCCAACAAAACAAAAAGAATCTGGCCCTTTTTTAACAATGTGAAGCGGAGAAGCGTAAGGAGAAGTAGAAGGGGAAACAATACCCTTTTCCAGAAGCATGTCAAATTCAACACGTGCAATGTTTAACATTTCTGGAGAAAGTCTACGAGCCTTGCAAACAGGAGGACTACCCTTTGTCTCAATGTGTATTACATGGTGAGACGCAGGAGAAAGATTAGAAATAGGCTGGATTAAGTCAGAAAATTCAGAATGCAAAAGAGCGTGAAAAGAAGAATAAGAGGAGGAATCAGGAAGATTGATACCATAAATGGAAGAATCGAAAGGAACAGCATTACAAGAAAGAGAAGTAGTGTCATCAAGTAGACGACTATTGGCCATGTCAATAAGAATATTGAAATGACTTAAGAAATCAGCACCAATGATATTTTGTGTAACATCGGCCAAGAGAAAAGTCCAACGGAAAGAACGACGCAGTCCAATAGATAAAGTAAGGAGTTGTTCACCATATACAGCAATGCTAGAACCATTAGCAGCCCGTAAATGAAACAACAGGCGGAAGAGAAGAACAAAAACCATGAACATTCAAAATAGAGAAACTACTGCCCGAGTCAATTAGGAAAAATCGTTTAGAATCACCATCAAATATACATAAAAGCGAACCTGGAAGAACAGCATTAACCTCAGGAATAGAAACAGAAGAAGAATCAACAGAAATAGGAACAGAAGTAGGAGCCGTTGTAGTAGCAGTAACCGAAGACGAATAAGAAACAGTAGGAATATGGAGCGAAGCAGAATTGGAATTGGAGGAAATGACCAAGGGAGGAGCGCAATGATCTCGGTCCCCCGAGGAGTTTCCCTGAAGAGGATTTGCAGATTTAAAATTACAGGGAGGAATGCAGTTACGTGCTCTAACACCAAGATGATAATGAAAAGCATAAAGGAGAACCCTGAGGAGGTTGTGGCAAAGAAGAACGGGAAGGTGAAGGAGGGCAGATCTCAATTGAAGATACCAGATGAATTGCTTACTGCAGAGATGAAGAAGGCATTTGTTGTTTTGCAGGAAATAATTTGAACATTCATATTGTTCAACAAGGTAAGAATGTTAGTAAGAGGGTCTAAAGATGAATTCTGGAAAGATGGAGGAGTACAAAGAGAAGAAGGAGCAGAGGAAGATAGAGCAGCAGAAGACGAAGATATAGAAGGAAGAGAAGAAGAGTTAGTAGCAAATTGAGAAGGAAAAGTAATAGAAGAAGAAGAAGGCATAATCGCGAGAGTAGAACATGGGGGTAAAAGATGGATAAGTTATGGGAGAAGAAAATGATTGATTGGCACAAATAATAATATCCTCACTTTCAGCTAAATCTTAGAAGAGACAAGGCGTCTCATCAGAAGAGCAGTCTATGACAAAAGGCAGGAAGAGAGTGCGAAGAAGAGATTTATTACTATCAGCAAGGGGACCAGAAATAGAGAGCATACGGGTAAGAAGCTGTGAAGGAAGACGATCACCCAACACTTCATGTTTTAACAATTCATGAAAACGGGTAGCATCAGAAGGAGAAAGATGGCGACGCAATAATTCACAAAGAGTAGAATAAGGAGTGAGAGAGGAGCTGATTGAAAGTAAAAGATTAGGGATTGATTTCTGAACTTCATAGGGAATGGAGAGCAGAAAAGCATTAGCCTTATCAAATTCTGTGGGAAGGGAAGCAAGGAAAATGTCAAATTGCTGAATCGTAAAATCAACATCATCTCCGAAATTGCGGTGGGGTCAGACGGCGACATAGGCCAGGTAGTCACCGGCATAGCTGCAGAAAGAGGAAGAGGCGGTGGAGTACTCTGCTGATGTAGGTTTTGTTGATGTTGAGACATCAATAATTGTTGATTCAGCGATTGTTGTAACAGATATTGTTGTTGTGGATCATACAAAGGCGGAGGATAAGATAAATTTGGAGATGAAGAAAGGAGAGGGAATATGTTCGAAGAAGTAGGAACAGAATCAGATAATATATTAGAGGTAGTAGTAATAGTAGTAGGAGCAGTAACAATAGTAGTAGTGGTAGTAGTAGTAGTAACAGTAGTAGTAGACATAATGGAAAAAAAATAAATACAATTAGATTTACAACTTAAAGATGCTAAATGGGTTCCTAATAAAATAGAAATAAAATTGGAATAAAAATGAAAATATAAACAAAAATTTTGTAAAAAAATATATAAACAATAAGATTAATAAAATATTATACAAAAATGAGATGGATGAATGTCACTCCGGCGGTCATCAATTGTAGTGACTAGCTTTTGTCACTTACAAAAATAACTTTATTATGCAGGTTAATAGAATTAAGAGCATAAACTTCAATTTAACTTGTAACCTTACAACAGAAACAATAAGATATGTAACCTTACAACAGATACAATAAGATATTTTTATCGATATTTATTTCAAATTTAATTATAATTCAAAGTTGTTGACGATGTGTTCAAGGATGTTTGCTTAAGGATCTTCCACACAATATTTATTCGTTGGTCTGCAAGATAAACAGAGCAGGAACCTACGGAACAAACCAATGTTAGTATCTATATTATTAATAAAACAATAACAATAAAAATAATAGTAATGATAATAATAATAATGATAATGATGGTAACAATGATAATAATTAATAATAACAATAATAATATCAATGATAATAATAATAATAATGAGAATAAGAATAGTGAGATTAATAATAATAATGATAAAAAATAATAATAATGCTAGTAATAATAATAATAATAAAAATAATAATAATAATAATAATAATAATAATAATAATAATAATAATAATAATAATAATAATAATAATAATAATAATAATAATAATAATAATAATAAAAATAATAATAATGCTAAAATTATAGTTACCCAATAATATTTATTCAAAGAAAATTTCATATTTAAGTTGTTATAACAATTTTTTCTTTTTTAAGGAGTGATAAGTATTTTATCTAAAAATAGAATATAAAATATAAAAAAATATATATATATATAAAAAATAAGGGTTACTATAATATATATATATATATATATATATATATATATATATATATATATATATATATATATATATATATATATATATATATATATATATATACTTTCTCTCTTTTCTATCTCTCTACTCTCCTCTCTTCCTATATAACTCTCTATATATATATATATTCTGCTCTCTCTATATCCCTCTCATTTCTCTCTTCTCACTATATATATATATATATATATATATATATATATATATATATATATATATATATATATATATATATATATATATTAATGTCAGATATGACATCCGCATCCGCATTTTGCGGAGACATATACCCTGATGACATCCCCTCATCCGCATTCTCCTTAACGGCACATTACATCCGCATCCTCTTTTGAAAAATGAGGATGTTTTTTCTACATTTGATTAAATGCATATAAATAAATATTATTTAGCATCTTTATCATGGGAGTTTATAGGAATAGGTAGTAATTTTAATTTGAATATATATATACTATATATATATATATATATATATATATATATATATATTTCTATATATATATATATATATATATATATATATATATATATATATATATATATATATATATAACTATATATATATATATATATATATATATATATATATATATATATATATATATATATATATAATCATGTCATGACATGTCCATCATAATATATATATATATATATATATATATATATATATACCTATATATATATATATATATATATATACTACTATACCACTATACTATATATATATATATATACAGTTAACCACCACTCACGTGAGCCCTTTTCAAGGAGGGGCGGAAAATAAAACATAAAACCCCACCCAATCCCCAGCCTAAGGCAAATCTCACAGTGAGGCGCAGACTTGGGCTTTAAAGAGGGAAGATTAAATATGGTTGGAAAAACAGAAGAAGGCAAGGAGTTCCAGAACAGAAGTAACGAAAAGAGGACCACGAACAAGTCGGGGGTTCTCAATACTCCTACGCAAAATCAGCGAAGGCATATTCCTGTGTGCAGGGACGACACAGTGGAGGTGGAATGCGAGCGGCCAACTCCCTGAGCATCTACCGTTGGCCACCTGCCAGAAAGAGATGTTGAGCCATCATCACAGAGATAGAGGTCAGAGAGTTAGAAAGTAGGGAACAGTTTATTAGTCTCATAGCTTTAGACTCCAACCCTATCCAATGAAAGGGGGTGGAGCCAGGTCCACCCAAATGCAGAGCAACACTTTATACAAGGTCGAATAAGGAAGCCCTTATATAACTGGGCTGCTGTGCAGAAGAAAAAATTCCACAACTAAACCACAGAAGACTCCCAGTTTCTTTTGGGGCCACCTTAACTTGTATTGAAATATAGGGTTTCCAAGACAATTTATTATTTATGTTAAGACCACCAAGAATGTTTATTATTCACAGGAGAACCTTGTTAGAAGCCGTAGAAATAGAAAAGAATTTGAGAGTGTTTGCTGGAGGAGATGTAGAGAAGTTGGGTCTTTAAAAGGGTTCATTTACAAAGGTTGCGGTGACCCCATGAGAAAGCCCATCAGATCGACAGGATATAATCGGAAAGCTGAAGACGAGAGGCAACTGTAGAAGCAAAAGAGGGAGCAGATTTGAAGCGAGTAGAAGAGTGGAGGGTTGAATCATCGGCATAACAGGGTTCACACTTTCTGGAAAGTCAGGGAAAAAAAAATTGGTCAGGAAAGTCAGGGAAACGTTTTAAGATATACTGAAAGTCAGGGAAATTCAAAAAGTCCAGGAAATTTTAAAATTTCAAAACATATGAAAAATGATCCTGGACCAAGTTGCATATTTTTGATATATTGTTTTCTCCTATTATAATTGTGGAATAAAGAGATGTATTTGATAAGAGTGAATGAAAAGATATTAGAGGAATGACATTCCCATAAAATCTACTTCTATCCGTTTCTTTAATTTTTAGTTCACTATTACCTACTATTCTTCCTATTCTGTTCGTAGAGGTTGTTCCAAGTTCATCCTTTCAATTGAAGGTGATTGGTATATGGTTATGTTATAGACTGTATGACTTATGACTTAATCGGTTTATATCTTTTTCTTTTGAGATTTATACTTTTTGAGGTTTGACGAAGTAATTTTGGATTTTTGTGCAGATGAAGGTATTTATTTATTATTTATTTATTTTCAAAATGACTTCAAACAAAATAACTAACTTTAACGACCAGTGTTGGACGTCAAACTGAACCCTCAGTTTATCAGGTGGTTGGGTAAAGGACCTGATGGTTCCAAGGACTGTAAAGTATGTATAAAGAACTTTGATCTATCTAACATCGCCAAGCCAAAGTTTCACATTCAAGAGGAGAAATAATTTGAATTTAATCAAAACTCAGCAGGACCAACCATCATTGAAAACTTTTTCGTTACATGTTCTAATAATACAAATATTGGTGAAAGTATTGAAAATTATACCATTCCATCAACTTCTAATCATATTACTCAACCGATTGTAAATGAGCCCTGAGTGTTCTTTAACATACAGCCAAAACCAGTTTCAATCAGTTTCATCTTCTTTTTGCACATTAAAGATGATGTTTAGTCTAAATGGGCATTAAGGTGGTACGATGAAGTAAAATGTCTTTAAACTCATTATTGCAGATATGGGGAAACAGCCCAAATTAATGTTTAAAGATAGTCTGACAACTGAAGCTATCATTTGATGAAATGTAAATATGTGATTAACCATGGACTTGCCCCCTTTGATAAAGCAAAAGCACAATACACTACTTTGCAGTGAAGCTCATTCTACCCTGAAAAAATTCAAAATATTTTTGGATAGTGATTGTCTTTCTAAGAGAGACTTGATGTTTTCTTCATTTACAAGTGTCTTATATATTGAGTGGCAAATTATTAAGTGGGACTCAATGTTGCGCATGGAAATGCCACACAATGGAAGGAGGGTTTTCTATAAATTAAGCAATTTTAGTGGAGATTCTAAGAACATTGTCTGATTTCTCAAAGAACAGTGCACAATGCTATAAGATCTCATGAAAGTATTCATAAAGTTCCTACCACTCAAAAAATGTTGACAAATGTAAGAGCTGCCCATGGGAGATATGAAGAATCAAAGAGTTAAAACAGAACCAAAAGAAGAGAATTATCCATACAGATCTATAAACTTGAAGAGCAGAAGGATATCTTAAAACTGAAAGCGATGAAGAAAACACTATAAATCAAAATTCAGATGCTTTGAAAAGTTCTTCATCTCCCCATTAAGAACTTGTGATCACAGTGGACGTTATTCACCTAGGCTATTATTGTAAGCTTTTAATTTATTTTCTTTTTGTATGAATAAAACTGTTTACTTTTGGAAAAAATAAAAAAGGGGTGCGTTGGACAGCTATGGGGAAGGTAAGTTATAGGCTGATTACTAAAAAAATAATATTTTTAAATTCATCATGATGATGAACTTTTTAAAGTAAATTTCAATAATTTAATGTATGAACTGAGCAAATAGGCTGCAATAATGATTAGTAGATATTTTATACTGCAAAAATAACACGCTGGTCAGGGAAAATTTGCGGATTTGGTCAGGGAAAGTCAGGGAAATCAAATTCAAAATTTCAGTGTTAACCCTGCATAAGTTGGAAGTACAGCTGAGGAGATCGTTGATGAAAAGTAGGAATAAAGTTGGAGATAGAACAGAACCTTGCGGAACACCGCAATTAACAGGAAAGGAGGAATCGGAAGCTGCTGCGCCGCGTGCTAACATCGCACAAACCGACAAAACTAGACAAGAGTAAAAAGAGAAGGAGAAACCCAAAGGAAGGGAGCTTAGAGGCGAGACGCGTGCAGACCAGTCACAGGACTATCAGCGCGCCACCGCAGACTCCCCTTGGTCCCTAGGGAGATATAAATCAGTTAGATAGGAAGAGTATGTCACCGGTTGACCTCGAGCGACGAAAGCCATACTGATGATCTGAAAGAAGGGAATGAGACTGATGATCCAGGAAATGAGAGTTAAGAAGAGTTTCAAAGATTTTTAGATAGAATACAAGTGAGAGACTAAGAACGATAGTTTAAAGGATCAGAGCGGCTACCCTTTTTTTCGGATCGGTTGGACATGTGCGCGCTTCCAGCACTGAGGAAAAGTATTAGTATTAAGACATAGAGAGTAGAGTTGAACGAGGACAGGCGCCAGCTCAGAACCATCAGGGCCACTAGCCTTCCTGGCGTTAATAGATCTCAGGATCCCATGAACACGATCATGTGTAAGACATAAAGAGCCTGAGAGGAAGAAGGAGTAGGAGGAGGGATGCCAGAAAATTCCTATCAAGTATTGTGCACAATAGGATTCCGAAGAGATTGGCCTTTTCAGAGAGTTAGCAACAGAAGTGTCATAGTTACTCAAGAGTGAAAAGGCAGATTTACAAAAGTTATTAGAGATGTTTGTAAGGCCAAAAATTTTAATCAATGGAAGAATGACAGGTTCTTCTTTCTTTTAGTGAATTAAACTATATATCAGACAATATCCCTGATTCCGAGCAGAATGAAAATTAGTAGAGTAATAGGAGAATGAGAGTTTTTCCATGCCTGATATGCAATGTCTCTCTCCTGAATGGCGCTAGAACAAGCTCCATCGAACCATGAATTTTGGGGAGATAAAGATTTAGTTGAAGATGGAATAAAACCAGCTCATCCCATCGATGGTTACAGCTGACCTTTTGTGGTGACCAAAGGCATCCCCGAGTCAAAGCAGATTCATTCCAAAAAGGTAGTTAACCATCCTTATAATTCCCCCCCAATTATTACGGTCAAAGTGCCAAGAAGTACAGTTTGGGATATTGGAGCTGCTGGAAAAAGTATTATAATTAAGAGCTTACAGATTGTAGTCTGAGTTACCAATATGTGTGGAGAAATGAATTGTATTTATAACGAGGAATGATGAATAGTGGAAATACATATATATACTTATATATATATATATATATATAACTGCTACTCTATATATATATATATATATATATATATATATATATATATATATATATATATATATATATATATATATATATATATATATATATATATATATATACTAATATATATATATATATATATATATATATATATATATATATACTCTCATATATATATATATATATATATATATATATATATATATATATATATATATATCATACGGTATATATATTTATATATATATAATAATTTTTAATTCAAACCTCAAAGAGTAAACATCCACATCCTCATCTACTTTAAGATCCACATCCTCATCCCCTTTAAGATCCCATCCCTGCAAACAGTCCAAATTTTGGATACACTCCATCACTAATATATATATATATATATATATATATATATATATATATATATATATATATATATATATATATATATATATATATATATATATATATATATATATATATATATACCCTATATATCTTTATATATATATATAACTATATATATATATATATATATATGTTGGGTTATATAAACCCAACACATTTGTGATTCTCCCCAAAATAACTCTTTTCCATCTTTTGTTTCATATTTAGCAATTTGACAGAGCTTATTTTTTATATATACAATCTCTCGAGGGTCATTTCTCGTAAATGATATTACCAATATCATTTATATAAGGAGATCGATCTTTTTCTTAAAACTTTTGATAAAAAATAATATATTTTATTATTAGGAAAGGTTATAAAGGACTCACCCAATCATATTGTGTTCCTTATACAATATTTTTTTTTATTTATTGCAATCATGTTAAGAAGGTGAGCGTGGCCTCATTTATGCATTTAATAAATTTTACAATCCCCTTTTTCCATTTGGCTGACCACTATTATTTCCGAGCACCCGGTCTCATCTTATATGACATTTAATAAATTTACAACCCCTTTTTCCATTTGGCTGACATAATTATTTCTGAGCACCCGATTAGTACCGCCTCAGTTAGAGTGGATTGTGGTTAGGAAGTGTCTAGGTGTTTAAGTGAGACTGATACTTACCTTTCATCACTAAATACCCACTAAAAATGCATAAAAATATGTGATGCAAATCTCGATGAAAAATATACCCCTAATTCAGAAACAACCGATATAGTTGTGGTAAATAATTTATTTATCTATTTGTAGTATTTTAACTTTTTCCATACCAATATTAATTTCATCCTCATTGAACTTTATTAAGTAAAAAGATGAATTCAATTCTACTGCATGGCATAAGTTTCCTGCAAAAATCATGACACATTCATTTCTGAGAAAAATGAAACTTTATGTCGAGTTGACAATTGGACTATTTTGTAGCCATTTGGAAATAATAGCCTTTGTCTACAGCCTAAAATACATTTTTAAATTACTCGTATGACTCCACCATTAGCTGAGTGGTAAGGCAACAGGAACAAAAGCAAGGGCAGGTTCGTGCCTAGTCGGATCTAGGTAGAAATTACCCAGAGACATTCACCTCTAGAATAAGATGTGCCGTGAGGAATAAAACTGACTTACCTGCAAGTACTAAAAATCTCTGTTAAATGTCACAGCACGTATTCAGCTTGATACCATGTTGACTCTTTCTTAAATAAAAACACAAATGAACATTTTAAATGTTTTGTTGAACAGATCCTTCTGATATGGCACATAATTATACCCAGTTTTTAACACACCTTTAGATCCTAATTTTCCTTAAATGCATTTATTTGAAATGAAACAAATTTGTACTGATGGTCCTTAAATGGTTAAAACCGTTAGAAAAACTTTATGCTGCCGAAAAATATTGATATCAGTTATTTGTAATATTTAGGTAAGCATCAATAGAAATAAAATATTCTGCAAGTTATCCTAATGATCTCCTCTAATTAAATTCAAGCAAATTGTTATTTACATATGTACTAAGCACTCTTTCATTGTCTTCACAATGCATTTTGAAATACTTCATCAGAATGTATATAGGCCTCAAAGTGAAAAGTTCCTTATCAGTCCTCCACACTTAATAAAAATATTTACCTCTGGAAATGTCTGGTAAACTTTACTTTTAATTTCCAGACTAACTTCTTCTTTCCAACACTACTTTAAACTCATTGGTTTTGCAAATTTATCTCAAGAAAATAAAATCTCTTTAGATAGTAATGCATTATTAGTAATACTTTAACTTTGTTTTGAGTCTATATTTCATCCTTCAAGATGTATTCAGTTATGTATTTATTATGAAACAAAGAAACAGTGCTTCAAAGACAATCCACTCTGATTGCATTAGCCCATCAAAGGTATATTATATACCATATATATATATATATATATATATATATATATATATATATATATATATATATATATATATATATATATATATATATACTATATACTATATATATATATATATATACTATATATATATATACCGTATCTGAAGAGAGTTTGAGAAGATTGGTAGAGATTTGGCAGGGTGTGTAAAGGAGGGGTTTGAAAGTAAACGTAGATAAGAAAAAGGTTATTGAGTGAGGATAGCCCTCAGTGTGAAGTTATGTTTGATGGTGAGCAGCTGGAACAAGTGTCTGAGTTTAAATATTTAGGGTATGTGTTGGATGAGAAGGGAACAGATGATGATGCAAGGTGTAGTAGGAAAGTTGTGAATGACAGGAAGGTGGCTGGTGCAATTAAATCGTTGGTGAGATGTGAAAGGACTAAGTCTGGAGTGCGCTAGGGGTCTTGCATGAGGGGTATGTTATTACCTGTATTATTATAGTAGTGATACTATGGTCTGGAATAAGTATAGATCTAAAGTTCAATGTGTTCATATGAACAATCTTAGGGCCGTCCTAGGTGTGAGAAGAATTGATAAAATGAGGAATGAACGTATTAAGAGTTGTGTGGTGTGAAGAAAGGGGTAAACGAGAGAATAAATGAAAGTATGTTAGAGATGGTTTGGTCATGGGGAAAGGATGAATGATAGTCGGTTGATTAAGCGCATGCCATATAGAGGTGAGTGTGTTGGGAACCGACCGGCTGGGAAGACCGAGAAAAAAGTGGATTGAGTCCAGTAAGGGATGTTTACAGGAGAGAAATGTGAGTTCGGCAGAGACGAGAAGAAAGGTCATGATAGGAGAGAATGGCGGGGTGTTGTAGGGTATGATTGTGGCCCACCTGAGCCAAGATGAACCGTACACTTGACGATTTACCATAGTGAGGATCCGTCGCGGTCCCGTGAAGCTCTAGGGTGGATTTTCTGATTGCGACGAGTTCTAACTAATTAATGGTACAGAGGGGGCGGTAAGGCTGGGCTTTCTTTTCGACTTTTGTCATATTCTTCTACTGTAGTACTCTTTTTAATTTACATGCAATATTACTCCACAATTTTTGAAAAAAAGGTAAATAAAGAAAAAAAAGAATATATATATATATATATATATATATATATATATATATATATATATATATATATATATATATATTATATATATATATATATATATATGTAATATATATATATATATATATATATATATATATATACCAGTATATATATATATATATATATATATATATATATATATATATATATATATTTATATATATACATATATATATATACTATATCTATATCACTATACTATATATATATATATTCTATTTATATATATATATATATATATATATATATATATATATATATATATATATATATATATATATATATATGGATTTGAAACAGGCGTATGATAGGATTAATAAGGAAGCTCTATGGCAGGTGTTAGTAATATATGGTGTTGGTGATAGGCTTTTGAATAGAATCAAAAGTATGTGATAGTGAAGCGTGTGTAAAGAATAAATTGAATTAGAGATTCCTTGTATATTAAAAAGTGAATTGATCTCAGATGAACTTTTTAGTTATTCAAATTGTATATGGATGAGGTTAGGAAAGAATTAAGGTGGGGGTGGCAGGGGATGGTGTTAGAATGATGGAGAATGAAAGAGAGTGGAGGGTGCCCTACCTATTATATGCTGATGATTTGGTTTTGTGTGGCGAACCTGAAGAGTTTGAGAGGATTGGTAGGAAGATTTGACAGGGTGTGTAAAAGGAGGGATTTGAAAGTAAATGCATAAGAGTAAGTTATGTTAGATAGTGAACAGCTGGAACAAGTGTCTGAGTTTAAATATTTAGGATATATGTTGGATGAAAAGGGAACGGATGATGGAGAGTATAGTAGAAAAGTTGTGAATGGCAGGAAGGTGGCTGGTGCAATTAAATCTTAAATTAAATCTTGAGTGCACTTGGGTCGTGGTGGCAGATTTAGGGCCAAAGATGATCGGACTGTTACAGGTAGAGTGTCTAGTTCAGATGCAATTTCTGGTGGATGTTCATTTAGTATATTGTTTGGTTGTCGGTTTCTTAATTAATTTTCAGTTAGGTGTGTGTATTTGTTTGTTATAAGTGGTGTTGCCTTGTGGGAACCGGATGTTGGTTAGGATTTGTAAAATAAGACTGGGGAAGAAGGAGGTTGTTTTAACCTGTGGTTAGTAAGGTTGGACAGTGCAGTGTGCCATGGGTATTGAGGTGTTTGTGTTTTAGCATAGAACTGTGTGCTTTTCATTTCTATATGTTTATCTTTGGATAATATTTTTGTTTCTTCGTGTAAGTGTTGTTGTGGAGTTGTAGTTGTGTCTCCTGTTATAATTCTGAGTGCCTTTTTTTGAGGGTGATTTGAAATTTTCTCATGTTTCTCTTGGTTAATAATAGGTGCCACATAGGTGATGCATAATTTAGTGGTGGATGGATATATTGTTTGCTAGATGGTGATGGATATCTGTTTATTGTTATTGATAATGCTAGCTATGGTTCTTAGTATGTTTAGTTTCCTATTTGCTGATGTTGTTATGTTTTCAATGTGTTTTGTGAAGATTAGATGTGTGCCCAGTGTTACTACAAGAATTTTAGGTGTTTTGTTTAGTCGGATAGCTATGTTATTTATGAAGATTTGGGGGTTGGTAGTACAAGTTGGCGGTCTGTTGTAGTCATCATGATAGATGATATACTAGGTGTTAGAACTTGTTCTATTGTCAGATTAGCCAAGTTTGAATTTAGTTGATGTATTATTGGGTCAGAAGAATTGCTGTGTTTAGGTTCTGGTGTGTGGTGGCTATGGTGATGTCATCTGCGTAGATTGTTATATTTGTATAGTGTGTTTGTGGTTTTGGTAGGTCGGCTGTGAATAAGTTGAATAAGGTAGGGGATAGGATTGCTCCTTGAGGTACGCCATTTTTGATATTACTGTACGTGATTTCTTGTTGTTGATCTGTATTTGGGCTGTTCTCCCCAATAGGAAGTTAGGTGACCATTTCTTTAAGTTAGTTGGGATATTTGATTTTACTGTTTTTTGGATTAGATTGTGTCTCGGGACTGTTTCAAAGGCTTTATTTATGTCGATTGCTATAAGTAGTGTTTTGTGTGAGGGCCTCAGATTTAAGCTATTTATTATTGGTTGAATGGTGTTTGTGAGAGTAGTTGTGGTTGAGTGGTTTTGCTGGAAGTAGTGTGGAAATGTTTGTTTTGGGATATTTGGTTTTATTATGTTTAGTATGAGCTTTTCTAGGAGTTTACACATTGTGGATAGTAGTGAGATTGGATGATTGGAGGAGGTGTTTGAGGGGTCTTTTCCTGGTTTTAGATTTGGAATAATAATTGCTCTTTTCCAGGTGTAGGGAATGAAATTTAGTTTAATGGTAAGAATATTATTATTATTGTTTGTTCCAAATTTTGATTATTATTATTATAATAATAATAATAATAATAATAATAATAATAATAATAATAATAATAATAATAATAATAATAATAATAATAATATTAATATTTTTTAACAAAATTGGCAAATTTTGGAAAGACACTTTGGTTTTTGGGACTCCGTTGGTGATCGATTTTCTTGCTGGAGCAATACGCAAAGTTAATTTCTACAATCCTTATTATAAATGTAAATATTTTTAAAAAAATAATAATGAGAATAATTTAGATATAAATTTTATCATTTATTAATTTAGATAATTTTTACTTATATCAGTTTTAATTATTTCGACTTTTGTTTTATTTATATTTAAAATATTATTTGCATTTCTTTCTTTTTTTTACCGCCTCAGATTTCCGAATATTTGTGATTGGAGCTTCAGACCCGCTTTTATACAATGTTTGGAGAACAGTGACTGATATTTGTATTATGCATTTTTCACATATGTATGATTTCACTCATGATGAGGTTTGAAATTTAGAATTTTACTTTAGAATTGTTAGGACTTATTAATGAATATATATCGTTTAATATCATGTGTGGTTCCCCAGAAGTGCTGTTGCTTGCAACATCTGAGTTTCAACAAAGCTAACTGATTTTTAAAAGAAAAATATTAGACATTCTTATTTTGGTAAACCCCTGAATTAAGGGAGGGTAATATTAGCCATTAGGAAGACTTTCAAAACCACTTACCGTTAAGCATGTTTTTAGTTTTATATGAATGTATTTTTGTTAGAATTATTTGTAATATATATTTCAAATTTCTTGGTTAGTTTTTTCTGTTAAGCGTGAAGCTTTTAAAGGGTTATTAAATTTGATAATTATATACAGTTAGTATAAACTGTACTTCCTATACAGTTTGTATGGTAATTAGTAATTATCCCTGGTGCTGTTTGTTTGCTTAATTCAAAATCAAAAGGGAAAATATTTTTCACAACTTTTTACTAATAAAGATTTCATTTTTGTCTATTTATTAATAGTAAGTGTCTCTATCAACCTAATTCATCTTACTTTTATGTTACCTGGCGTTCTTTGTCCTTTTTTTTTATCATTTTCGATGATCTCTATTTGACTTTTTATGCTGTAGAGATCAGTACCCTACTTCCTTCAATGAAATATTTTTGACATTGACTCCCAATCCATACACCAGTTGGAGATTCTAACGAATAGGTTGGGCCACTTTACTACAGTTCAACCGCAATGCCTGTAGCACCATCTCTGAACACCTTTCCAACTTTGGATTAGTTTTTACATTTTTCCTCATCAGTGGTCTTCTCAGTCAGACATTGAAGAGCATATCCTTTGTTCAACAACTTCAAAATCACCATTTGGCACCTGATAGTCGGCTGAATACACTCAGATAGACATAGAAAAGAAAATGTCTTCGCTTAGTATAAGAAAATGACCTTTATATTAATTGCCTACAATATCGCTCCTACTGTCATGCATAACTATTCATTGCACTAGAAAGATATATCTGGTACTTATGCTTCTCATGGCGTAATACACCTGTTTGATAAAATTTTCCGTCGGCCTAACAGTTCTCCACCCGTTATTGTGGCTCAGTCAAATATAACATTTGCATCAGCCCTTGTGACAAACTTATTAGGGTACTCATTCGTCAGTCAAGTTAGAAGCACTCGTTATTTTCTGTCTTTCAGGCAACCTGTAACAACTCTTGAGATCTGATTTTAAGACATTTGGGGAAGATCCAGATCATCTTTATAATAATTTACTTGTGTTAAGGATGTTTGGTATTAATTGTCCTGTAACGATGGATCACTGGGTCAATCTGTTTTATTTAGAGAATCTTTTCCGGGCCTTTTCTTTATATGTTATATATATATATATATATATATATATATATATATATATATATATATATATATATATATATATATATCTATATATAGACCTTTTTATATATATATATATATATATATATATATATATATATATATATATTCGGAGATGGTCGTGATCGCCGTAAACGGCCTTCTAATTTTCGGCGAAATTGTATGAATCGTATTGGTACATGGAATGTCAGAGGAATAAATGTTGAGGAGAAGAGGAGGGAGGTGATGAATGTATTTAGGAAGGGCAAATTTGATTTGCTCATGTGACTGAAACAAAGGTTAAGAAACAGTGAAGAAAAAAAGTGGTCATGAGTGTGAAATAATGTGTGCTAGTGTGGAAATGAATGAGAGAGGGAGAGAAGGAGTTGCTTTTGATGAGTGACCTGTGGTACAAAGCTATGGTAGACTTTGTGTGTGTGAGTCCTAGAATTCAAATGGTTAAATTTAAGTTAGGTCATGGTAATGGTTATGTGACGTATGATTCCATCGAAACGTTTGAAAGAGAGTACGATTTTTAGGATAATCCCTGAATGATGCTCTGGATAGGGTGAGTAGGCTTTAGATTGATAGTGTTGGGGACCTAAGACTGGTTTGATAGACCTTTACCCAAGGGATGGTATATATAACAGGTGGTTTTGGGGTGGCGGGAGAAAATGAGAATGGTAGGAAGGTGATTGATTTCTGTGAAGAGAGAGGTATGTGTGTAAGTAATACTTTCTTTAAACACAAGAGTATCCATAAGTATACTAGAGTTGGTGTAGGTAGAGATGGTATCGAAGTGAAAAGTATGATTGATTTTGTGTTGGTGAAGAAGGAGATGTTGAAGTATGTGTTGGATGTTAAATCAGTGAGGGGTTTAGGAATGGGATTATCGGATCATTATATTGTTCTATGTAAAATTAAGTTAGTGGAGGCTTGGATGGAGAGGAAGGTGATACGAAAGGAAGTAGGTAAAATTAAGAGTGAGAAGTTAAGTGAACAAGACAATAAGGATAAGTATGTAAGAGCGCTTGCTAGTAAATCGGTTGAATGTGAACGAGTTGATACTGAACAAATCTGGGGGCAAATGAAGGAAGCAATTGTTAGTAGTGCAAAGGAAGTGTGTGGATGTGCTAAAGTAGGAAGTAAGAATGTTAACAGCGAATGGTGGAATAAAGAGGTGATGAAAGCGGTTAAAGGTAAAAAAGAAGCGTGGTTGAATGTACTAAAAGCAAATGATGAAGTTTCAAAAGAAAGATGCTTGGAATTATATAAGGAGGAAAAAAGAAATACTAAAAGGTGCATACGTAGGAGAAAACAAGAGGTAAATGAACAGTTTGGAAGGAGGATGAATGAGGACATACAAGGGAATAGTCTTCGGGAAGGAAGCGCGAAAGGTTAAGAATGAGAATAGGGAATCTGCTTAGAATAATGAATAGGGGATAGGGTGCTTTTTGTAAACGATGAAATGGATGTAGGGGAGTGTGGAAGAAAACACTTCGAAAATCCCACTACATCTTAACAGTAATGATGAGGTGTTAAGTGAATGTGTGTGGTTTTGATGGTGCAAGAAGGAATAGGTATTTTAATGTATAACATTAACAGTAGTGAAGGAGGTATAGTGTGGTGTGGGTTGAAGATGAAATCTGCAAGAATATAGGGATGAGTACTAATTGGGAATGATGCAGAGCAGGCGAGATGGTGATTGATTGGATTTGGAGATTGTGTAACAAAGCCCGTTTATGGAATTATAGTTCCAAGGGTTGGAGGAGGCAGTAATAGTACCCTTATAGGGCCAGAGGGTAAGGGAACTGTAGAAATTATAGGGGAATAAGTTTGTGAGTGTTGCTTTACAAGGGAAGGTATATGCTACAGGTATTTTGAGTCAAGAAAAGTACGTCAGTGACTGAAGGACTGATTGGTGAAAGAACAAGGTGCGTTTAGGAGTGGTAGAGGATGTGTGGATCAAATCTTTACAATGAAACAAATGATTTAGAAAATGAGGGAGAAGAAGAATAAATTGTATTTAGGTTTTATGGATTTGCAACGAAGGCGTATGATGATTCATATAGGGATCTCTGTGGCAGAACAATTAGTATATGGTGTTGGTGGTAGGCTTCTGAATGGGTCAAAAGTATGTATGACGATAGTGAAGCGTGTGTAAGAATAAATGGTGTCAATGGTGATTGGTTTAGGATTAACAGCGGAGTAAGACAGGGTTGTGTTATGTCTCCTTGGTTTATTCAATTTGTATATGGATGGGGTTATATGAAAAGAATTCAAGGTGGGGATGGCAGGAAATGGTGTTAGAATGATGGAGAATGGAGATGAGTGGAGGGTGCCCTACCTATTGTATGCGGATGATTTGGTTCTGTGTGGCGAATCTGAAGAGAGTTTGAGAGGATTGGTAGAGAGATTTGGCAGGGTATGTAAAAGGAGGGGTTTGAAAGTAAACGTTGTGGTGGGTTCGATTCTCCACAATATGTGGTGGGGTTCGATCCCGCTCACTATCCAAATTGTCGTGGGTCTATCCTAACGAGAAGAATAAAACACAGGAAGACAAAAAAAAAGAAAACACGGAACAAACAAAACCAATAAGAATTTATTAAAAAAAATCACAACACAACTAATTCTTCTCCACACAACACCCAATATTTATATAGTCCGATACCAATATTATACCGATACCGATACAATCAGCCGATACCGATACAATCAGCCGATACCGATACAATCCGCCGATACCGATACAATAACCTTAATTCTAAAAATATTAACCTTAATCCTAAAAAATAATAACCTTAATCCTAAAAAAATATAACCTTAATCCTAAAATGCACTAATCCTACAATGAAATAAAATATCTTAAATTTACAATGCAAAAACGAATACCAATTTATCAATTATTGTAGTTTGTTTCTTTTATAGTCTTTCTTTTGTTATATAATTTTCTAATAATTTTTCTCTTTCAATTGATTTCAGTATTTTCTCTTTTATAAATAAATCTCTTTTCTCGTTCACGGTGTTTCAGTTTATTTCCTTTTATTTTCAACAATATTTCTAATTATCTAATAGTATTTTCCATCTTTTACATTTTATTTTCTCATCCACATCAATAAGTTTTAGTGTCTTTTCTATTTTGTCTTTCTAAAAACAATTTTCTTCTTTTAAATCATCAATTTAATGTTTCACAAATTTCATTACTATGTACAATATTTACAAAATTCTCAGCAATTGTGCGGAGATCAGCCGTCGATCCAGGGTTTCACTTCAGAAAAAGTCAAACAAAAAAAACTGGAGAAGAGAAGAAAAAAACATTCTAACAATTTTGAAACTTAGCAAAAATAAATATAATAAATAATAACAATAATTAAAAAAATCATTCAGTTTGTTACTTTAACGTTACAAATGTTACATCACATTCTTCAATTCATTTAATTAAATAATTAAATTAAATAATGCCTTAAAGCAAATAATGAGATCCATTCAATAATTAAATGATGCAATCAAAGTCAAAGCAAAGCAAATTGAACGGTGCAATAAATAATGCATAAAGCAAATTGAATAATGCAATTGAAATCAAATTAAATAATGCAATCAAATTAAATCACGTTTAAAAAATTAAAATTACCTAAACCATCAAACAAATAGAAATGAAAACAATAATGCAAATAAATAAATAAATATCCCTTACCTGGATAAACATCCAGTTTTTTTTTTTCTCTATAAAATTCCGATTCCTGACTCTTCAATCCCTGACAATCCGTCAAACGAAAAAAAACAGCCAACTGAAAAAACAATTACACCTTAAAGACTTTCATTCTCTTACCATAAATAAAATAATAATAATAATAATAATAATAATAATAATAATAATAATAATAATAATAATAATAATAATAATAATAATAATAATAATAATAATAATAATAATAATAATAATAATAATAATAATAATAATAATAATAATAATAATAATAATAATAAATAAATAAATAAATAATTCCTACCTCACTCTGGACAATCAAGCTTGTTCCTTCTCTCAGTCTTGTGAAACCAACAACTCAAACCCTTGGAATGAACGACGAACCAAAACTAAAAATGTAGAATAAACGAACATTTAAAAAACTCATTCGCTTCACATACATTACATAATAATAATAATAATAATAATCAATAATAATAATATTCAGTAATAAAAGAATAAGCAATAAAAATAAAATAAATTATAAGATAAAAAAATATATATTACCTTTCTCTCGTCAAACGTAAGAGCGTCTTTCTTCCAATACGCACGACTGTCATACAGAATCAAAAAAAATATTTTAAACAAAAATTATACCCTCTGGTAGAAACCACTGTACATTTGTACTCGGGTATATCCTAAGAAAAGAAAAAAAACAAGAAGTCAACAAGTCAAAAAAACAAAACAGTAACATCCAACACACACTCTCCTTGCATTCTGATAGGAAATTCGGAGCTCCGCGCCGCGAGAGAAAAAGAAAGAAACAAGGTAAACCAACAACCGAAGATAAATAAAGAAATGATAGTGGCCAGTAATCTTATCAGGTGAGCTCGTCACCCCCCACTCTGATTCACACACCATACACTCCCTCAATCACTCATCTCACAATCCCTCATTCCTCAGCTACACAATCTATATATATATATAAACTACCTTTTAACATTACTTTTATCCCCTATGCAAGGGGTAACACAGGATGACCACAGAAATCAGACTTTAAGGCTAGCTGTCAATCTCAAACCAGCACCACCAACGTGTTCGCAGTCTTGTTTTAATTCTTGCCCCATATATAAATATAATAATATATAATAATAAGCAATGAAGCAATAAAGCAATATGATACAAACAAACAAAAATAGACTTTCTTCACATACCTGGACATCCTTTGAATTCAAAGTGGCCTGCCTGACTATCATTCATCTCGGACTTATACTTTAAACATACTTACCTACCTACAGATCACCACATCCCTCCCACCTAAGTTTGTATCATATTTGAACCAACCACACCAACTATCATTCATCATATATTCCATTCTTCTATAATCCCTTCTTCATAACCCAATCATACTCTTCTACTCGACCTCTACTCCGTGTGCACGGCCTCCTAATTTCCTGAACTTCGTCCCTATTTTCACTTTCAACTTTCTCAACAACAACCAATTCATTCACTACATTCATCCCTTCTAACCTACTTATCTCCCTTGAAATTTCTGAAATGTCTTTACCAATCTCTCTCACCATTGCATTCGCTTTTATCTCATTCACCACTTCATCCAATTCCATACAGAATTTATCCACATCTTCCACTCTCATATTCACACTCCTATCCCTAACATCCCTCAATCCTGCTAACACACTTTCACTCTCATCTAATGGAAACTTACATACAGTATACGTACTTCTTTTCAAATTCTGTTCATTTTCTCCATTATCCCACGAAAATCCTGAAAACTCATCATTTTCATCGTCCTCATCAAACAATCCTTTCAATGTCCCTGGTTTCATGCCTTTACGTTTCTTTTTCCTTATTTTCTCAACCAGCACTAACTCTTTCCCTTTCAACCACAGGTCATCCACTCCTTCCACATTCTCGTCCCTTTCATCGTCATTCACCAAAAACTCATATACTGGGTGAGCCTTCAAATATCCAGGCGGCTCCCTCCACGGCCTCAACTGCATCTGATGCGCTCTAAACTCATTCACAATACCATCCTTCTCACTCTCTAACACATAACTAACCCCATTCGACCAAACCTTTTTCACAATATATGGCCCCTCAAACTTCTCTCTCATCTTACTCACATTTAAACGCCCTTTCACAATCACCTCTTTCAAAACTTTATCCCCTACCTCAAAACTAGCAAACTTCAAACTTCCTTTTCTCCACACTTCCCTATCACTTTCAGGCAATCCCAACCTAGGTTTCACAAACTTCTCAAAATTCATCACATACATACACGGAGACATACCAGTTGCCCTATGCACAGTCATATTATACGCCCACAACACTCTTCCCAGCCAATAATCCCAATCATTCTCCTTTTCACTCATCATTCGCAACATCTCACTCAACGTTCGTACTGTTCTCTCAGCCAAACCATTCGAACTAGGCATATAAGGGGTTGTTCTCACATGCTCAATTCCCCAATCACTCAACATTTCCTCAAACGCCTGCCCTACAAACTCTGGCCCATTATCACTCAACATTCGCTTCGGTTTACACACACACATTGGCAACAACACTTCTCTCACTACCTTAGCCACATTCGCACTAGTTTTATTCTTTACAGGCACAGCATATGCAAACTTACTCTTATGATCCACCATCACAACCATTCCTACATACCCACACGCGGTCACCGGTAACGAAACACAATCAATCACCACTAACTCAAAAGGTTCACTCACGTCCATTCGCAACACAGGAGGTTTCACATACATTCTTTGATACTTCCCTTTCTGACATTCCTCACACGTAGTCGCTACATCATTCACGATCTTTCGCAACCAAGGGTTAAACACTCTCTCTTTCATACATTCCCATAATTTAAATTTCCCCATGTGTCCATACTTACGATGGATCACTATAGCCATCCCTACAGCTCCAACCACAGAAAACACTGGTACATACAAATCATCCTCTCGCACTTTCCTAATATAATAAACCACATTCGCACAAACCACAAACTTTTTCGCAAATACCCTAAAATCTTCTATCAACTGATCCCATCTACACACTTCCTTACCTGACAAGATGCATTTTCGCAACTCACATACCATAGGACATTCCTCTTGCATTACTTCAATATCGTTCATACTTAGCAATTCTTCATCCCCCACACCAGCTCTCACCATTCCCACAAAATCAGCCACGCACACCTTCTGCATTCTAACTACCTCTTGATTCCCTTTCAACAATCTTTCATTCCCTACATCTACGGACAGCCCATTCATTCTTAAAAAATTAATCCCAAACAGAAAACAATAAGGCATTCGTTCTTCATCAAGCACAACAAACCTATGTTCCACTCTCCCCAACGTTCCTATCTCTACTTTTAGCAAAACCTCTTCTAAAGCTACTATCTCTCCTGACCCAATCCCTTTTATCTTTACACTTGTATTCCTCCTAGGAATCTGCCACGTCACTCGCTCAATCTCTCGTACTACAGATGCATTCACTAAAGAAATCTGAGCCCCAGTGTCAATCAATCCACAATATACCCTGCCATCCACCTGCACTTTCACTTCCATTCTTCCGCTCTTCCCATGCTCACAATACACTAATTCTTCAATTTCACCTGGACAAATCATTTTCACATCCTCGTCATCCTCAATAATACACTCTTCCATTTCTCTTTCCAACACATACTTCCTATCATAACTCTTTTTCTCTATTACCCAATTATAATGTACCCCACTCAAACACTGTAAATGCAACTCATTTTCACTTTGCCTATCAATACCCTCATTCCTATAAATAACCGGTTTCTCCCCACCGAAATGCACACACACAACTACCTTAAATAACTTGCTCACAACAATCAACACCTCTTGCAATGGACTCACACCCACAGTACACATAGCCTTTAACTCCTTCACATACTGTCTCACCTTCCTAATCCCTATCTGCTCAGGTTTCTTACACACCTCAGTCATAACTTCCTTCCGCAACTCTTCTATACTCTCAGGCACTCTCGATATCAATCTATCCTTAGCTAAATCCTTTAAACCATACCACACACTTTCAAACATAGAATCACCCCCACCTTGACTTTCTTTTCCTTTCATTAATCCCTTAGGTAAATACTCAGGATCTATCACTACTCTTTCATCCATTCTTTCACTCCCAGGAATTCTTGACATTAAATCTGCTATTACATTTCTTTCACCAGGGACATACTCAACCACATAATCAAAATCACTCAAATCTTCCAACGTCCTTGCAAGCCTGCTATCAACCGTCCTCATTCGCTGCAAATACACTAAGGGTTGATGGTCCGTTCGCACCACAAACTTGACACCATACAAAAACGGACGCAACGACTTCAGACAAAACCTCAAAGCAGCCAACTCTCTTTCAATCGTGGAATACTTTCGCTCCGTCATACTAAAAGCTTTGGAAACATACGCAATCACTCGTTTTCTTTCAATCCCGTTAATCACCTGCTCTTGCATCAAACAACCTCCCATACAATACCCACTTGCATCTGTATAAACTTCCAGTGGCTTGGCATCCTCACTGTAATCAGGGTATGCTAGTTCCACATCTTTCGCAACTTCTGCTTTCAACTTTTCAAACGCTTCATTCATCCGGTCATTCCACTTCACAATTGTACTCTTCTTTTTCCCAGTCCATTCAGTCAAAGGTTTCATCACACCTGAACAATCTTTCATAAACTTTCGCCCAAACTCTACCAAACCCAAAAATCCTCTCAGCTCTCTAACATTCCTAGGTCTAGGAAAATTTCTAACTTTTTCAACAAACTTCTCCGCTTTCTTGCAGATCCAGTCGCGCACTAACCTTAATGTCCAAGAAATTCAACCTCACTCGCAAACCATTCACATTTTTCAACCTTCACATTTTATGGCCCACCCCTTCCAACTTTTTCAACACATCATTCACTAAGCTTCAAATGCTCAGGGAAAGATCAGTCATCACTAATATGTCATCTATAAACACCATCACATTCTTACAGGGAAAATCATTTATAACGCAGAAAAAAAAAAAAAAAAAAAGATTCATCGCCCTCTGAAAAGCTGCTGGAGCATTGGCCAACCCAAAGCTCAAATTCCGAAACTGATAATGCCGCTTAGCAGTCGAAAAAGCAGTCACACACCTACTACTCTCTTCCACTGGCATCTGATAATACCCACGCACCAGATCCATTTTCGTAAATACTTTCATCCCATACATACTATACACACATTCTGACACTACACACATAGGAAACCTATCTTTCACCGTCTTTTCATTCACCTTACGATAATCAATACATAACCTCAATCGTCCATCAGGTTTTCGCACAGGCACAATTGGACTATTCCATGGACTCACACTCTCTTCCAAAACACCGATTCGCTCCAACTCTTCACACTGCTCTTCAATCTCATTCGCAACTGGGGGAGGAAAGTGACGAGGTCGTTGGTATATGGGGGTGTCCTCCGATAATACAATACGGAATGCAGGCAACTGCGCACCCCCAAAATCCTCATCGCCTTTGCTTAGCGCTTCCCTCCTTTCCCACAACATCCGTACAATCTTTTGTCTCCTTACTTCATTCAAACCTTCAGGCAATCGCACTTTGTCAACCATTTCATCATACACCCAATCCTTCTTCTCAAATTCACCAGCAAACACACAGCATTCATTCCCCTCCCGAAGGCTCTACAACCAAAACCGAATACAAACTGCCAACCACATCACCAACCCTTATACCTCTCACTCTCTTCTTTTTCACATCAGGCACCTTCTGCAGACATACCCTAGGATTATTCATATCTAATATACCGTCAAATACATGCGCTACCCTTTTCACCCTATACCTAGCATCATAACCATCCACCAGAAACATGCTATTCTGGTCTACATCCACACCTACATTCGTATTCCACCCTACTTTCACACTCACTACTCCATCAGTTTTCAAAGACCTATCTTCCAAAGCGCAAACACTTCCACACCTTTTACCAATTTCACTTTCACATCCCCGACCTTATTCACATACATCTGACATCTCCCCTCTTTATTCACCCTTTTCTCTATCATCATCCGATCCGGATGGATAACTATCTCATTCACACTCAAAAACTTATAACCTAACAACACATCATACTTCTCATTTATACTGTTAATCACATAAAAATCAGTCTCTTCCATACCTATTCCACCAATCCTAACACTCTCCCTAAATTTAGTCACTACCGGTATCAACATGTTGCTTATCCCCTTAATATTCCCCTTTCCTGACTCTTTCTGGTCCTCCTTATTTCATTCATATGCACTTTTATACACTACACTGACCATACACCCAGTATCAATCAAAGCTCTCACCTCAATCCCTCCACAATAAACTTTAATACTCATGCACTCATCCACCTGACTAGCCAAAAACACATTCATACTCACACCATTTCTCACCACTTGCACTCCATTCACACATGAGGGCCCACCATCTGTAAACCCTGCCCTTCCTCGTTTCCCGGCACAGTCCCCCTAACCTGATTATTCAGATTATTCATACTCACCATGTCATTCACATTCACAGTCCTATTACTGGTTACTGCTGCTGCCGGAACAATATTGGCAGTACCCCCACTACTAGCCATAGGCCTACTGCCTTCCCCACCAATCACTCCCTGGTACCCCGGATTCATACTTCCCTGACGTCTAATACTCCAGCACATTCCAGCTAAATGCCCCATTTGCCCACATTGAGTACATGTATTCCGAGGAACCCTACACATTCTTGAAAAGAAAAATGCCCCTCAATTCCACAATTCCCGCATACAGGCTTTCTCACTCTTCCACCTTGTTGACAATCACGAGCCCAATGGTCCATACCTCCGCACCTCCTACACCCAGCCCTTTGCGGGTCTGTGCAGTTCATGGCCATATGGCCCACTTGCCCACAACTGAAACAAGCTCCATTCGCCCACCTGCATTCTGATATCATGTGTCCCATCTTACCACATCTGAAACACTTCACATCCCTATTACCTACATTCTCTCTGTTCCCAATCACATTTCCTCTCACATTCCCTTGGTTATAACCCCCTCTATCATTCACTGGTGTATTTACATTACCCCCCATTGGTCTACTTACATACACATTACCCGCATTCACCTGTCTATCATTACCTCCACCCCCATAAAAATCCTCTAAGAACTTCACCATCACCTCATAGGGGTTTGCTCTCAGAGCATCTCTATATGACTTGTACTGAGGAGGCGGTGAACCCCTCTCATTCACTCCCCTGCCACTATAAACATCCAGTCTTTCATTCTCCTCTCTCTCTCTTTCATTCGTTTCAAACTCTCGATCCTCTACTATCTCCAACACATCCTTCCAACGTAGTCGATCTCCCGCCCATCTCATTTTCTCCTTTCTCCTTGCATTTATAAATTCCGCCACTGCGGATGGAATAGTTTCTAAAAACTTCTTCAATAACCTTTTATTATCACTCACATCCTCATTCCCAAATTTCATACGCGCCAACGTTTCCAAACGATGTGCATACATATCTAATCTTTCACTCTTTCCCCTTCTAGCTTTATCGAAATCATGCACTTTTCGATATTTTACCCCTGCTTTCACTCTTTCCACTTGGTCCAATATTCTCTCTTTTACCACTTCATACCTCGGCTCACCCATACTAGCAATCGCCTTATAAAAATCAAGCATTCGTCCTTCCAAAAACTCCCCTAACTCTTTCACCCAAAACACTTTATTTTCATCGAATTTCTCCTTACAATATTTCTCATACTCCATGAAAAATTCACCCACATCCTTAGTCCCATAAACATTATATTTGTTGATTCTAGGAATGTCCCTAATAAGGACACTCCTAGAAACTTTGACATTGGAGGAGCTGGACGAGTCCTCTGACCTGGTATCGTCATCATCATTCACTCCCACTTCCTCATTCGTACTGCTGTATAAAGAGTCTATACTCTTACTCTTAGCTAGCACTCTTCTTTCATGCCTTCTATTCTTTGACGTCTTCTTCTTCTTCTTATCCTTTCTCTCTTTCTTCTTGTCTTCTTTCCCTCTCTTCTCATCCTTCTTTACATCTAAATCACCTAATCCATTCACACCCTGTCCACCATTCTCTTTCACATTCTCTACCTTATCTACTATCCTAGGAGTATCTATTTTATGCTACTACCCAAAAAAAAAAATAAAAAAAAAAAAAAAAAAAAAAAAAAAAAAAAAAAAAAAAAAAAAAAAAGGGAGTAGAGGTTCACTTTCTGTTTTTTCACCTTTCCCTCATCAACTTTCGCAAATCTCTGGTTTAATAAGTCATCCACACGAGAGGCCATTAACTCATCCACTCGTGAAGAAATTTTCTCTTCCATTCTCTCTTCCATTCGTCTTTCCATCTCTCTCATTCCTTCTGATAATACTCTCACTCTATCAATTAAATCTTCATTCTCTTTTTCCTTCTTTCGAAATGCTTCCTTCCATCTTTCAACCTCTAACTTCAATTCCTCTACTGTACTCATCCTTACTGTCTATTTGTCCCCTTTGTCCTCCGTCAAGAAGGCCCCACGTTGGGCGCCAGAAATATGTGGTGGGTTCGATTCTCCACAATATGTGGTGGGGTTCGATCCCGCTCACTATCCAAATTGTCGTGGGTCTATCCTAACGAGAAGAATAAAACACAGGAAGACAAAAAAAAGAAAACACAAAAAAACAAAACAACAAAAAAAATTTATTAAAAAAAAATCACAAACAACTAATACTTCTCCACACAACACCCAATATTTATATAGTCCGATACCAATATTATACCGATACCGATACAATCAGCCGATACCGATACAATCAGCCGATACCGATACAATCCGCCGATACCGATACAATAACCTTAATTCTAAAAATATTAACCTTAATCCTAAAAAATAATAACCTTAATCCTAAAAAAATATAACCTTAATCCTAAAATGCACTAATCCTACAATGAAATAAAATATCTTAAATTTACAATGCAAAAACGAATACCAATTTATCAATTATTGTAGTTTGTTTCTTTTATAGTCTTTCTTTTATTATATAATTTTCTAATAATTTATCTCTTTCAATTAATTTCAATATTTTTTTCTAATTTTCTAATAGTCTCTTTTATAAATAAATCTCTTTTCTCGTTCACGGTGTTTCAGTTTATTTCCTTTTATTTTCAACAATATTTCTAATTATCTAATAGTATTTTCCATCTTTTACATTTTATTTTCTCATCCACATCAATAAGTTTTAGTGTCTTTTCTATTTTGTCTTTCTAAAAAAAATGTTCTTTTCAATCATCATTTTAATGGTTCATAAATTTCATTACTATGTACAATATTTACAAAATTCTCAGCAATTGTGCGGAGATCAGCCGTCGATCCAGGGTTTCACTTCAGAAAAAGTCAAACAAAAAGAAGCCAGGAAAAAAAAAAACTGGAGAAGAGAAGAAAAAAACATTCTAACAATTTTGAAACCTCTCAAATAAATATAAAATAAATAATAACAATAATTAAAAAAATCATTCAGTTTGTTACTTTAACGTTACAAATGTTACATCACATTCTTCAATTCATTTAATTAAATAATTAAATTAAATAATGCCTTAAAGCAAATAATGAGATCCATTCAATAATTAAATGATGCAATCAAAGTCAAAGCAAAGCAAATTGAACGGTGCAATAAATAATGCATAAAGCAAATTGAATAATGCAATTGAAATCAAATTAAATAATGCAATCAAATTAAATCACGTTTAAAAAATTAAAATTACCTAAACCATCAAACAAATAGAAATGAAAACAATAATGCAAATAAATAAATAAATATCCCTTACCTGGATAAACATCCAGTTTTTTTTTCTCTATAAAATTCCGATTCCTGACTCTTCAATCCCTGACAATCCGTCAAACGAAAAAAAACAGCAATGCAATCAAATTAAATCACGTTTAAAAAATTAAAATTACCTAAACCATCAAACAAATAGAAATGAAAACAATAATGCAAATAAATAAATAAATATCCCTTACCTGGATAATCATCCAGTTTTTTTTCTATAAAATTCCGATTCCTGACTTCAAGCCCTGACAATCCGTCAAACGAAACAAACGAAAATAACAGCCAACTCACTCTGGACAATCAAGCTTGTTCCTTCTCTCAGTCTTGTGAAACCAACAACTCAAACCCTTGGAATGAACGACGAACCAAAACTTGAAAAAAATAGAATAACACGAAGCATTTTAAAAAAAACTCATCGCTTCACATACATTACATAATAATAATACAATAAGTAATCAATAATAATAATATTCAGATAATAAAAGAAATAAGACAGTATAAAAATAGAATAAATTATAAGATAAAAAAATATATATTACCTTTCTCTCGTCAAACGTAAGAGCGTCTTTCTTCCAATACGCACGACTGTCATACAGATTCAAAAAAAATATTTTAAACAAAAATTATACCCTCTGGTAGAAACCACTGTACATTTGTACTCGGGTATATCCTAAGAAAAGAAAAAAAACAAGAAGTCAACAAGTCAAAAAAAACAGTAACATCCAACACACACTCTCCTTGCATTCTGATAGGAAATTCGGAGCTCCGCGCCGCGAGAGAAAAAGAAAGAAACAAGGTAAACCAACAACCGAAGATAAATAAAGAAATGATAGTGGCCAGTAATCTTATCAGGTGAGCTCGTCACCCCCCACTCTGATTCACACACCATACACTCCCTCAATCACTCATCTCACAATCCCTCATTCCTCAGCTACACAATCATAATGAATATAAACTACCTTTTAACGTGCTTTATCCCCTATGCAAGGGGTAACACAGGATGACCACAGGAAATCGAACTTTAAGGCTGGCTATCCCAATCTCAAACCAGCACCACCAACGTGTTCGCAGTCTTGTTTTAATTCTTGCCCCCAGGTAGATAAATATAAATAATATATTATAATAATAATAAGCAAGAATAAGCAATAAAAGCAATATGATACAAACAAACAAAATTAGACTTTCTTCACATTACCTGAACATCTTTGTAATTCAAAGAGGGGCCTGCCTGACTATTCATTTTTCACTCTCGGACTTATACTTTATAACTACTTAACCTACCTACAGATCACCACAACGTAGATAAGAGTAAGGTTGTGGTTGTGAGTGAGGACAGTCCTCAGTGTGAGTTATGTTAGATGGGTGAGCAGCTGGACAGCTAAGTGTCGAGTTTAAAAATATTTGAGAGGTTGTATGTGTTGGATGAGAAGGGAACGGACAATGATGCAGAGTGATTGTATAGAGAAAGTTGCGTGAATGGCAGGAAAGGTTGCTTGGTGCAATTAAATCGTTGAGTGTGAATGTAAAGGGACTAAGTCTGAGTGCGGTAGATCTTACATGAGGGGTATGTTAGTAACCTGTGTTATTGTTCATGGTATGTGAGGACTATTAGTCTGGAATAAGAAAATTTAGATCTAACTTCAATATGTGTTCAGATGGACAATCTTAGGTGGGACATGCTAGGTGTGAAAATGAATTAAATTAAAATGAGGAATGAACGTAATTGAGAGAGCATTGTGTGGTGTGAAGAAAGGGGTAAATGAGAGAAATAAAATGAAAAGTATGTTGAATGTTTGGTCATGGGGAAAGGATGATTGATAGTCGGTTGGGGTTAAAAGTGGTTGTATAGCTGGGAGAGTGTGTTGGGAAACCGACACCCGGCTGTGGGAGGAGACCGAAGAGAAAGTGGATGAGTCGGTGAACGGAATGCTGAAGGAGAGAAATGTGAGCTGAGGTTTGGGCAGAGGCGGGAATAAAGGTGCATGATAGGGGTAAGCGAGAATGGCGGGGTTTTGTATGGGGGGCATGGTTGTGGGCCCACCTGGGCCAGGGCATGAACCCTTACATTGACGAAAATTTACGCATAGTGAAGGTCCGTCGCACGGTCCCATGAAGCTTGTAGGGTGGATTTTCTGTCTGTGACAAGCTTTCACTAAATTAATGGTACAGAGGGGCGGTAAGGCTGGGCTTTTCTTTTTCAACATTTGTCATACCTTCCTACTGCTTTTTCTTTTTTCCGATGCTATTAGCGCTCCTACCTCCCAATCTTGGGAAAAATATAAGGTTTTTTTTTTTATTTTGAAAGAAAAAGAACGAAAGATATATATAATATATATATATATATATATAATATATATAATATATAATATATATATAATATATATATTATATAATATACATATAATATATATTATATATATATATATAATATATATATAAATATTATATTTCAAAATATTTTTTCGAAAAAAAGCCCACTTGAAAAACCCCGCTATTTTGCCCACTCTGGGTTTTTTGCAATTTTTTTTTCAGAACAAAAGAGATATATATATAAAAAATAAGAACAAAAATGAAAATATTAGAAATTACACTCTTATTTACTTGTTAAATGTTATATAAGGCTCTATTTTAATCATTGTTGTTGTGAAGGGGTTAAGGTTCTTGGTCGTGAATAACCACCTTCAATAATAGATGATTTTTGATAGTTGCATGAGAGTGAAGACATTATGTCACGATGAAGTGGCCATTGCTTCCCGGAGGCGCTTAGTATTCCTCAGTGGGGCTAGCAGCCTTCTGCCCCAGACGCCACAGAACTCCCCCCAGTGACAATGCCGCGAGCACACTCCGCTTTCCCGGCCCTGGAAGGACGTCGGGAGTATCGTGTAACTGTCAGGTGAGAGCTAGGTGTGGCACAACATTAAGTTCACTGAGAAGGCTTCGACCATCTTACTTTACTGGCATTTGGTCCACACCTGCCAGGAAGCGTTGAACATACAGGCGGCACAGGGACTGGCCGAACAAAGTAGCGCCCAGCAGAAGAAACCTTAATTTGATGGATGTTCAGTTGATTGATGGGTGTTTGGAATTCAATTTGGCGTTGGCTGCCTTGTTGGTGTTCGCCTGTGCACAACATGGCATGTGTTCACTCCAGGTGGTCACCAGATTTGAGGGTTAGGTTGCTGTGTTGAATAACCACCTTCAATAATTGAATGAATTTTTGATGTTGATGAGAGTGAGCTTGTCACGATGAAGTGACGTTTAATCCCGAAGGCTGCTTAGGATTCCTCAGTGGGGCTAGCAGCCTCCTGCCCCAGACGCCACAGTTTAATATAATATTTATAATATATATAAAATTATATATATATATATATATATAATATATATAAATATATATATATATAATATATATATATATATATATAATAAATATATAATTTTTAATTAATTAATATAATTTATATTAATTATAAAAATATAAAAATATATATAAATATATAATATTTATATATATTAATATATTATTATAATAATATATATATATATTTATATATATAATAATGTAAATTAATATGAAATTGCAGTTATTTCTGTAACTGAAAGAGAAAAATGAAAAAAAAAAAAACACAATTTTCCCTCGGGTAAATGGAGCACGAAAAAACCCAGGCCCACTGGACTTTTTAAAAAAAGTAGTTTTTTTTGCCAACCCTTGTATAGTGGGTGAGTGGCTGGGAAGTCGACCCCCGACTGGGAGTGTGAAGAAAAAAAGTGGATTGAGTCAGTAAAGGAATGCCTTGGAGGAGAAGAGAAATGTTTTGTTTTGGCAGAGGCGAGAAAAAAGGTGCATAGCAGGAGTGAATGGCGGGGTTTTGTGAGGGAGTATGGTTGTGGCCACCTGGGGCCCAAGGAAATGAACCCGCACATTGACGAATTCACGTAGTGAGGGTTCCATCGCTGGTTTCCCGTGAAGCTCTTAGGGCGGATGTTTCTGGACTGCGACCGATGTTCTCACTAATAGGTAAGGCTGGGCTTTCTTTTTCAACTTGCATCATTTTCTACTTTTCTGTTTTATGTTACGCACCTTACCCCCATCTTGTGGAGAAAGGTGGGTGATGATAATATATATATAATATAATATATATATATATATAATATACTATAAATTATATATATAATATAATATATAAATAATACTATAAATATATATATAATATATATATATATAATATAATAAATATATATATATGTTAATTTTCATGAAGAGGGTAATAATATAGGGGTGAAAATACGATTTTTTAAGAAAAAAGGCGAAGTACAATACATACTTTGCTCTAATTTTAATGGATGTGAAGGCAAAGTTGTTACCAAACTGGCCCCTTAAGATTATTTTATGGAAGCATTTAAAGGAATGGTAAGATTGGTGTCTGTTTTTAAATTTGAATTTACTCTTACTGCAGGATTTGTAGTATATACTAAAACTAGTTGTATATTTTTAACTCTTGATGTAATAGTTACAGTGGTGTTCTAGAGTTTGTTAGACTTTCTTGTTATGTGGGCAGTGCTTTCCATATTGAGTATAACATTCGTTTCTTGGGTTTAATCTATCTGTTGCATACGCTTTTCATCCATCCCACATGCCAAATCGTTAAGAATGTGTGTCTGGGAAATCTTTGGTGGACACGAATGAATGGGGTCCATCATTCAGGGAAAGTTGACTCATGAATTGCTTTCCTTTGACTGACCTAATGTTGCTGAAAGAACAAACTTACTTGTAGCCAAGGGAAAATAGTCTAATAGTACCGGAAGTTTGTTTTGCAGTTATTTTAAACAAATGGGCTAAGACAGCCGATCCAATTAATTGATTGTCGATTACACCGCATACATCTTTATAACAGTTGGATGGTTTAATTTTTTTTACAATAACGTGTATTTTGTCGATCACTGATACCCGTATATATCAGTTTTTATCTCTGCTACTCATGAAGTAGCTTCATCAAGAAACAGTGTGAAAGGACATTAATAGATATTAGCAGTTAGCTCTGCCGACAAAGCCCTAATGACTGGCTTTTACCTTGTTTGAACTGTATGTGAAACGGAAATTCAAGCTGTAGTGAAAAGTAACGTTATCATTATGTATATACGGGCTGTGCACTAGTTTTTGTAAATTATTTTGAATTTATGGAATAAAGTGAAAGTCATCTCAAGAAAACCTATCTACTTTATCTGAAGTAGAAATATGTCTGTTGGAAACGATAGCTGGTTCATAAAGTTTTGCGTAAAATAAGGAAAAAAACTTTTGAACTGGTTTCTTTAGCAGTATAAGAACCATATCTATGGCGTTTGCTACAAGTAGCAACAACATATAGCGTACTTATCACTTGTTAAAGTGAGACATTTTTAGAAAAATATTTAGTATTTAGTAATTTCTAGTAATAATGTTTATTTTGTTAATATTTGATTTTATAGTGCAGCTCGCACTTCCACCCGTATGCGCCAGTTTAAAACGGCTGTTGATCTGCATCCATTTTAAGAGCTGTTTATGTGAACCATTTTTTACTCAGAATAATCAATAATACAACTAACCAAAATATTGTTTTCCTTATAAAACACCCTGTATATATTAATAATACAAAACAACCAAAATATTTAACTGTTCCTTATGAAAACCCTTTTGATACCATATAATAATATATTCTTTCGTTGTTGATCAGACATAGAACCGTATTCTGTTTGGAAAGCCTTCAAGAATTTATTGAAAAATCATTGAGGAGTTTGCCTGCTTACCCTTGCACGTTGATCATCGTTAGACAATTGATGTAAATTCTCTGATAACAAAGAGGGAAGGGGGCTTTAATCAAACTTTCTTTGCTAGGCAGGCAAAAGTTTGCAGTTATCGTTAAGTTCATTTTTTGGTTCGGTTTTGTCAACGATCTTGAGATCTGCGAACCAAAATTTTTTTTATTTTAATTAAAAAATGATATTTCAAAATACATTAAGAACCCCACTTGTTTCGGAATGCGGGAAGGTAGGGATTAGTTTGTAACCAAGCTAAGGAATTTTCCTTTGTCGCAATAACGACCGTGATTAATGATATATGGTGTTAGTGTAGGCTTCTGATGGAATGAAAAAGCATATTTGTGAAAAGTTTATATTGCAAGAATAAATGAAGAGGAGAGAATGGTTAATATTAATAATGGAGTGAGGCATTGTGTTTATGCCTCCATGGCAATTAATTTGAAACACGGATGAGGCGGTAATAAAAGAAATTAAAGGCAGTGGGAGGGGTCGATTATACTGATGAATATGAAAGAGAGTGAAGGGTGGAGGGTGCCCAACATAGTGTCCGGAGATGATTTAGTTTTGTCCGTTGCTGATTTCTTTAAAAATGTTCATTTGTACTATTGGATATCCGCAAAAATAGTTGATTACAGTTTCGACCATTCGTCTCCAAATGGAGATGTAAGGTGATTGGATGATGGGTGAGAATATTTGCCAGTGTTGGTCATGTTTTGGATTGGTTTGTAATGGAAATCTTTAGTGAATCATGGAATCTAAGCCTTATAAATGCCAAGGGTCTGGCATGACTGTTGTTGTATATGGCTAATTATATTGTAGCCAACTATGGCGTGGTATAAGAGATGTTTAGATTTAAGGTGCAGGCTGTTCAGATGGATAATGTGCCAGTCTCTTCAGATTGATAATCATAGTTGGGCATGCTAGGTTGAGAAGAATTGATAAAATACGGGATGAGGTTTTAGGGAGCATGTTGTTGGTATGAAGAAGGAAAGACGTGATGAGTGTTGTATTAAGATTTGGTTTGCGTCATATGAAAGAATGATAGATTGGGTTGATTAAGCGGATGTATAGAGGTGACTATGTTGCAAGTTGAACTGGTGAGAGGCTGGGAGACCGAAAAAAGAGTGGATTGAGTCAGTAAAGAGTTCTGATGGGAATTAATATGATTTTTTAGCAGAGGGCGAGACTAGGATACCAATGGGGTCTGTCGCAGGGTATGTGTAGCTCAAGGTGAATTTGACTGGGACGAGGCTCCCCACTTAAGGGTATTTATGGGAGGGGGGGCTCTCACTTTTACTAAGGTCCATGTTCTTTAGCTTAAAACTATTCTGTTCTCCTGTGCAAGTTACCCCACCCCACCTCCATCTTTCGGGAAACCGTGTTATGAGAATTGAAGAAAGAGATATTTATTATTATTACCCTGTAGGGGGGCGAAGATTCTCCATTGTGTTTATTTTGCGTATGGTAGGAAGGACTAAAAGGCCCAGGTAGCCGCTTACATATTAATGATCCGGGAATGCTCATACATGCCACGGATCCGATGCAGGTTTGCTTTTCCCACCCCTCTGTCTATGGGGATCTAAAGGGAGGCTAATAATGATAATGATAATAATAATAATAATAATAATAATAATAATAATAATAATAATAATAATAATAATTAGAAATCTTAATAGTTAATAATAGTTTGTAGTTACAAAAATTTTATTCATAATAATAATAATAATAATAATTAATAATAATAATAATAATAATAATAATAATAATAATAATAATTGTGAAAGTAGTAAAGCTGTGTACCGATTTCAGTGTTCTGAAAGTGGATGTAACGCCTCTATACCGGATCACACAACGAAATACCCCAAATAGAGAGAAATTGTCTCAACAAGTATAAGCCGATTAAAGTATTCAACATTTTAAAGAAGAACCACAAAAATTGTAAAAATAACAAAAATAAAAGAAAACTTTTTCAGTCATAACCAAGATAGAAATGATTTTTTATGGATTGCGCGTTAGGAAATCATTTGCCTCTTAGGAAACAGATAAACGAGTAATAAACATTTCTACGAATGAAATTATACAAATTTTTATAAATTACCGCTTAAATAGACAAAAAAGTCAATGCAGAGTTAATACCTTTTTTAACTTTTAAAATTATAAATTTTACTTATTATTTTTGTTATTAGTTTAAACGATATTTATATTATCGAAATTGTTAAAATCTAAAAAAAAAACTATTCCTTAGAAAAGACCGAAGTATACGACAAAGCTTGGTACGTTAATTTAAATTGAGAGTTTCTTTGATTTCATAGAGCAAGTATTAAAGAAAATTTGTCTTTTGTAGAAAGAAATACTTTCAGGAGGCTTGAAAGAGCATCAAAATCATTCATCAATAGTAATAATAAAAAATATTATTATTATTATTATTATTATTATTATATATATTATTATTTTATTATTATTATTATTATTATAACCTCAAATTAGACAAAAACAACAATCTACATAAAAGCGCTAAATTGGGGACTATACCGATGCATATTTACCAACCAGAAATACTCCTCTACACTTTAAAAGCTAATTTAAGGAAATCCAAAAGCTAGTTTCTTGCTGATAAGATTCAAACCAGAACTCAATCCAACACACGTTCGCAATGGGCATTATTAAGACATGTTAAACCGTCCACCAATAAACAAAAAAAAAGTTGAAGAATTAAAAATAGGTGATGAAATACTTACAAACAAGCAACGCATAGTTAATGAATTGAACTCTACTTTACTACCGTAGGGGCAGCCTTAGTAGCCGCCGCAAGTTCCAGAAACAGAGAGAATCTTTGCCGATTATTTAAGACAACACGAAGGGCAGAACTTTGCATTCGAAAGAATATCAACATCTGACGTTGAGTGTGTTATAAATGGTCTTATGAATAAAGGCTCTGACTTTCAAGTTCCGAACTGGATATACAAACACTATAAAAAAAGGAAATCTCACCTATATTAGCCGCTCTTTATAACAACTTAATTTGAATTACATTACTATCCAACTGATTTAAAAATCGCAAGTTACCCCTGTTTCCAAGAGCTCTGACACCTCCCTTCCGATAAAACTCTCGTCCTATTTTTCAATCCACATACAACTGGTAAAATCTGTGAAAAAATAGTTCTGCCCAACTTACTAATTACTTCCATGAAAATGGGCTTCTCTCACAAAATCGTTTGTTTCACCAAAAAACGCAACACAGAGGATGCTCTGGTATTCCTAACTGAAAAAACTATACAAAGCACTAAATGAAAAACAAACATTTGTACTTTTACTATTAGATATCTCGAAAGCATTCGATATAGTTCCACACAACCTACTCACTCTTAAGCAAATTAGAGAAACTTGGTATCACTGATGTCACTACAATGTTTCAGTTGATACTTATCTGACCGGAACTCAAATACGTTCGTTTAGGGAGGCCACACATTCCTCACTTGCTCAATTTCCCACGGTGTCCCTCAGGTCCATACTGGGGCCACTATTCTTTAATATATATGACAAATGACTTTCCAAAAATTGCCACAGTTTCTACATTCTTCAAATTGCTGATGACACTGAATTCATTAAATCAGACCGTTAATATAAAATGTTAACGACAAAGTAAATATGAATTTAAAAAAAATTATAACATGGGTAGAGGCAAACAGACTCTCCCTAAATCTACAAAAAACAAATTACCTAGTAATAAAAAATCAAAAGAACCCTATTCAACTAAATGTAAGAGCAAAAGATATAATTATAAATCGGCTATCGTCTGCCAAGTTATTAGGTGCTATCCTTGATGACAAGCTTTTCTTCAAAGAACACATAAATAGTCTCATTAGCAAATTTTCCTATGGCTAACTATGCATTCCTAAAGATAAGGAATTTTGTTCCAACAATATTATTTTAAAAACCTTACTATAGTCTTGTTTATCCTCACCTACTCTACTGTCTTCCAGTATGGGGTTGTGCAAGTTGAACATACCTGCTACAACCTCTATCGTTATGCAAAAAAAAAAATTCGTGTAAAAATTCTTATTTTCCATACGAAAACCGTTGAACAACCAATACTCCACTATTCAAAAATTTTGTCTATGTTAAAACTTCATGATAATTTACACCGTTACAGTAACACATCTCTATCACAAATCGGAACTGCAAAATGACGCTTTTGGCAAAAATTGTTACAGAACCAAATTTTAGAACAAACAATCTTCCGTAGCACAATATTCCCTTAACCTTAGACAAAGCGAAAATTCACCCTAACGAAATCCCGGAGGGCATCTCAAATAAGGGCATAGATTTGTGGAATAAACTCCCCCAAATATGTTCAGGAATCACTCACCATTGGGTCGTTTCGCAGAAATATCAAAAGCTTCTTATTATCTAAATACTAACCGAAGAGCCATTCCTATCCCTCGTAATCTATTCTACGACGATGGTAGATAATCCCATAGCCATATTATAATATATATCATCATTTTCAGCAGTAGGTATTTTAAAAAATCATGGTAAAGAAAAAGCAGATATATTTGTACTGTTTATTAGTTATGATATTTATGAACTTAGATCTCATGTCAAAATTCATTATGAATTGCTCATATTCCTCCATAATTCTGCATGCAGTTTGAGAGCCACAGAAGAATTTGTAAGTTAATACAACACTCTCTAAACACCAGTTTCCTATGTAGTGGGCTTTAAATCCTAAGTAAGATCTCTTTTTGATGACTGGACCAGATATCAAGTATGAGAGAGATTCTGTGTATTCCCAAGTTTTTTTTTTTAATATTTGCCTTGAACATAAAGCACTTCCCTGTAATGATTTGTTTACTAGGTGTTTGCATGTTGGTTTTGATAGTGAGGATCAACTCTATTCATTAAATCATGAAAGTAAGAGCTAACAACAACAGAATAATAATAACAAAATCAGCAGCAAAAGAATAATAATAATAATAATAATAATAATAATAATAATAATATTTATCCAAATAATAATATTTATCCAGATTTAAAAACTTTTATGAAAAATCTTAGAATAAATTATTTTTTTTAGGATTTGTTCTTTTAAAATTTAACTTGTACTTAAAGTATTTAAGTTATTCCAAATACATCAGGATCAAGTACTTGTACTTGGACCTAAGCCTGATAGTTACATTTGGTTTATTCACCACTACTTAGAAGTCCAGAGGGCTATGTGATGCTGAGCCCTCCATAAATAAATATTTGAATATCATGCATTTACAGCCAAAAATATTGAAATGTAAATGTTCCAAAAAATTATATCAATCTTTTCTGATATTTTAAAAAAATTATTCAGTATACTTTCTTACATTGATATTCAAATTTAGAATATATGCGGTATACTTGTGTTTGTAGCTTAATTTTTATAACAATTATTCAGATTAATTACCCCAACATTTCTGAAATAGGGGGCCTATTTTAAAAGTCTGATTCTTTTCAATGTATCATATGCAATTTAATATAGCTATAGTTTTATACATAGTTATGTTGTCTATCAATTCATTATTAGTTTTAACTGTAAATATATTTTATTTTTATTTTCATTGTTTGTGAAAGTTTTAACTGCAGGATGTCAACAAAATTGTTCATTGGCCCATTTCCTACATTTTTAAATGAAAAGGAAAAGGAAAATCTTCTTTTCTACTTTGGTGCTGAAGATGTTATCCATGTTGCTAAAAAGAGTAAATCATATTCCATTGCTGCGTAAGTAATACCGGTATATATATATATATATATATATATATATATATATATATAATATAATATATATATTATATAATTTAGATTATCTTTATATTATATATATAGATTATATTATATATAATCTATAAATTACATAATGTCATTATAAATATATAATATATATTCTATTTATATATATATATATATATATATATATATATATATATATATATATATATATATATATATATATATATATTGCCTAGCGAGTTGGGAAATATCTATCAAACTGATTAATTTTGCTTAACTGTTTTATGTTAAAACTTTTGAATGGAAACTTAACCTCTAAGCATTCTCTTTAATTTGACTCTATAGTTATTGTAGATAGTAGTTCCCAAAAGAAACCATTGAGTTTTATGCCATTAAGGTCATTTTTGCAATTTAAATAACTTCTTCTTACTAGCTCCCCATTTACAACTTTTTTTCACTAGTAATCAGTGAAACTAATCAGTTAACTTATTACAAATTTTGCAGATTTTCCTCCAATTAGTCCCCTCACTATAGGTTTTACCAAACTTCTTCCCACCACTAGTACCAAAGTACAATTAATTCAGGACATTTACTAATTAGCTATCTCAGTACAACTTATCAGAACTTCTTCCAATTGGCTCCTTTCACTACAACTTCTTCAAGAATCCCTCTCACTACAACTTCTACAAGATTTATTTCCTCCGCTCTTTTAGAGATGTTGTTTTGATTAATGACTATATTATTATTCACATTTAATCAGTTTTCATGTGTACCAAACGTTCTAAAAATATATATATCATTTTCCCCAGATATTTTCCACAGTCTAATAGCCTTATCTCAAACTTCTGAATTTTCTTCACACAAACACACAACTTAAAAAGTTTAAAACTGACTTTATCCTTAATTATTTTGTTGAAATGCGGAATGATTATGAATCTTCAATCCATTTGCTATACATTTTCATCAATTGTTTTTTTATTTGAATTAACATTTGTAATTAAATCCCTCAGATAAATTAGATTCAATTATCCATTAAACTATCTCACAAGGCTTAAAATGCTAGTCTCTACTCTAACATACATTCCTAGTTTTATAAATACTATTCTTCCACTTCTACTGAAATTGAATAAATAAGATCGCATTTATCATAGCTCAAGCTAAAAATTAATTTTATAATGATTTAAACCTTCCCTCACATCAAAAATATTTCAAAACTTTCCACTTTCATTTTTCTTTCCCAATCTGTAATTGCATTAAAATATTACAAAAAATAATACACTTATGCAAATAAAAAGAAGAAAATAGTACCTTTCATGCTAACATTGACTTAGAACAAGATCTATGAAGATCTTAAACAAAATCTAAAATCAGAAGACACATGCCTACATCTTTAACATAGCCTAAGAATTTATGTTTATAGATGTATGTTTCCAACCGAAATATAAGATTTATTTAGAGTGAGCAGCACAAGCCAGGCTAAATAACTTGCTTTCTCTTAAAAATTTAACCGATTACACAACAGCATTCTCAGTACTAACTATACTAACTAGTACTATGTTAATTGTATATGTATGAATATATGAAAATGAATTTCTAATTACCTGATGTCTTTCGAGAAGGGCTTCAGCACCTGTCACATCATATAGTTAATATGATCACTATTTAATTATTAAGATAATTGAAAACTATAAACCATAAATGTTAAAACATAATAAAATATAATTAATATTACTTTTATAATACTTAACTATTACTAGCAAAATATGTAAGCACATAATAAAAATATAATAACAATAAGAACATATTAATAATTAAAGGTGGGCATTAACGCGTTAAAGACGATAATATCCAGATTAATAACATCGCTTAAATTTTTGTCGTTAACTTTTTTAACGCCCTTTCGTTAATGTTCGAAAAAATTAACGTCTATTAACGAGTTTTTAAAATTTTCCCCTACATCGTTAACCGTTACCTTAATTTACCAGTTTATAAAATATTTTCTTATCAGATTTTAAATTGTATTAGCTTCGATTTCGATAAGAGATAAAACTTTTTTTTTCTCTCAAAATTTTTTTTTTTTCTCTCAATGCCTCAAAATGTGTTTATATTTACTCGGTTATAATCAGTTTAGTAATGTTAACACAGGGTGAAAAAGCCCGAGTTGGGAATGTGCTTAAGTGCTGACACCACCCCTCGTTCAACTATATCTCTATGTCTTAATACTAGCCACTTCCTTCAGTGTTGGAAGCACGCCCCATTTGTCCAACCTTTTCCGAAAAAAGGAAGGCCGCTCTGATCCTTCTAACTATCGCCCTAAGCTCTCACTTGTATCTATCTAAGGATCTTTGAAACCTTCTCAACTCTCCCACTTCTTAGACCCATCTGGAATCTCATTTACTTCTTTCCGATCGCTAGTATGGCTTTTGGTGTTCAAAGTCTACTGGCGTAAGTTTTTTACTTTCCGTATTTAACCGATTTATGGCTTTTCGCTCTTTAGGAACTACGGCAGACTTGCGTAGTGGCGCTTGACAAATTATCCAAAGCATTTTGACCGGGTATGCACGCATCATTGCTCATCCAGCTCCCCATCCTTTCCTCTTCATCTTTTGACCTTATTAATATCATACGCTTTCTTTCAAGTCGCTCTAAACATCGGCTAATGTTGATGGGAGCGACTATCATTCTTCTTTTCTCTGCAATAGTGGAAGCTTCCTCAGGGTTTTCGATCTCATCTACCTACTTAATATTCCTACTTTTCATAATATCATCTTCATCCGGCACATCTAACCTATCCCAACTCCACTGCGAATGACTACCGACACTTCAATCTCTTCACACTCCATTTCAATTCTGCTCCATCTGTTACTTCTAGAAATTGCCTCTCGTCCTTAATACCTTCGATTCTATTCTCGCCTGCTAGAGTAGAATTGCGAGGTGGGGTCGTCTCAACCTTGTAATATTCAACTCAAGAACTCAACTTTTACAAACTCCCTCTCTAAAACTACCTCCTAAATTTCCTATCTCTTCTGACGGTTCTTTCGTCTCTCATGCGTATGACAATATAAACATCCTTGCGATTAAAACAACAAATTGTTCTTGGAAACCTCACATCACAACAGTTGCTGGGGCGGCCCTCAAAGAAACGGGGTTCTGTTTAGACTGCGGACTTTTTTTCCTCTTCTCAGTAATTACTCCAGCTATACAAGGGAATCACATCCCGCCTTGTATAGAGTACTGTTCTCAAATCTGGGGGCTCTGTTCACCCGGCTTTTGGACAGCGTCGAGTCAAACCCCAAAAGGCTTATAAACTGTTTTATGTACTTATCCAGTTCACTTGAACCCTCTATCTTTGCCTGTAAGAATGTTGAGTGCTTTATCTCTCCTTCTATAGGTATCGCAGCGGCAGGTGTCCGGTGGGAACTTACCACTCGCGTACCACCACCTTTACGACGCCCTAGGTAGCACAATGAGGTGCCTGTATCTGCCGCCACGAGTTTGGTGCTAGATATTGTATAACTCCAGGCTAGTTTGCTGCGGGTTTCCTTTTTCTTCCACCAGCTTTCTGTGCCGAACTCTCCTCCGTCTTCTGTGTTTCCTTCTGAATTTAATCTCCCTCACTTTTAAGCCTGCGTCTATGTTCATCGGCGTAATTTGCGCTAGCGGAAAATTTTGGCGCTGCCAACATCCCTCCTTGAATAGGGCTCTGCCCGTAGAGTGGTGGTGATAACTGTAAAAAAAAAAAAAAAACAAAAAAAAAAAAAGAAAAAAAAAAATGAAGGACGGTAACGTTCAACGATTAACGCTAACTTCCGCTACATTCTTTACGATAAACGCTTTAATGATTAACGCCGCTTATAATTTTTTGTTTACACGCATTAGAATTAACGACTAACTTTCTCATTAATGCGCTCTGCCCCACCTTTGTATACTATAATATATATATATATTATATCAAAATATAATAATTATATATAATATATATATATAATATATATATATATATAATATTATATATATGATACTATATATATATATATATATATATATACTAATATTATATATATATATATATATACTATATATATATAGATTATACTATAATATACTATAATATATATATATATATATATATATTATAAAGAGGAATGTAATGCTACTAGGCCCGCTTTAATCAATTTCATTAAACCAGTTGGTTTTTTTTTTTTTTTTTTTTTTTTTTTTTTTTTTTTTTTTTTTTTACATTGTCACCACCACTCACGGCAGAGCCCTATTCAAAGGAGCGGGTGTTGCACGCCCTCAGAAGTCAACTGCTAACGTAAATTACGCAAGATGAGCAAGACGCAGGCTTTGAAGTGGGGAGATTAAATTCAGCAGCAGGAAACAAAGAAGTTGGAAGAGAACCACAGAATAGAGGTGGCAGGAAAGAAAGAAGCCCCGCAGCGCACAGTCAGCCTGGAGTTACCAATATTCAAACAAAAACTCAAGTGCAGACACAGCACCTCTAGTGCCAAACGAGGGCGACGATAAAGGTCGGTTAGTTCCGCACAGTGATTTAAGTTCCCTCGAAGCACCTTGCCGCCTGCGACGGTACCTGTTAGAAAAGAAGATTAAACGCACCAACACGCGCCGCAGAGATAGCAGATTCAAGTGGAACTGGAAAAGTACAGAACAGTTTGGCCTTTGACTCGACCCTATCCAAAAAGCTGGCGGTGAAATCAGAGCCCCCCCCCATGATATGAGAAGCACGCACTCCATACAAGCGGCGGATAGAAGGCCCCTTGTATAGCATGGGGTAACTGAGAAGAGGAAAAAAAGTCTCGCCATCTAAACAGAACTCCCAATTTCTATGAGGCCTCCCTAGCAACCGTTGTGATGTGACGGCTTTCCAAGACATTTTTTTTGTTTCTATGTTAAGGCCCAAGGATGTTTATATTGTCAACAGGAGAGACGAGAGAAACGTCGAAAGAGATAGGAAAGTTTAGTGTCTTAGAGAGGGAGATTTGTAGAAGTTGAGCTTTTTAAAGAATTGAATTTCACCACGGTTCAGACGACCCCACACGGAATTCTAAATCCAGATCAGCGCGAAGAATAGATCGAAACGACTTAAGCCAGAGAGGCTATTTCTAGAAGTAAAAAGGAAAGGGGGCAGAATTGAAATGGTTGAAGAATGAAGGGTCGAGTCATCGCATATGAGTGGATAGAGTTAGATGTGCCAGGTGAGAAGATCATTAATGAAAAAGTAGGAATAAAGTTAGGAATAAGACAGAACCATGAAGGAACACCACTCATTGACAGAAAAAGGAAGAGAAAGAGTACCCATCAACAACAGTCGATATGAGCATTTGAAAGAAAAACTAGACTAAGTACGCGACGGAGGGGAGCCTTGGAGAGCAGTACGACGTGCCATTACCCGGTCAAAATGCTTTGGAATATGTCCAATCGCCACACGCAAGTCTCCCCTAAGTTTCTAAGAGCGGGAAAACCATAAATACAGTAAGATAGCGAAAGTCAAAACGCCCCAGTAGACAAATTTGAGCGCCAGAAAGCCCTACTGACGATCAGAAAGAAGTGAGTGAGATTCCAATGATCTAAGAAATGAGAGTGGAGAAGGGTTTCAAAGGAGTCTTAAGATACGAATACAAGTGAGGCTATAGGGCCGATAGTTAGAAAGGATCAGAGCGCTTCCTTTTTTCGGAATATGTTGGACATGTGCGTGCTTCCAACGCTGAGGAAAAGTGTTAGTATTGAGACATATAGAATATAGTGGAGCGAGGGACAGGGGAGGGGAAAGCACGGAAGCACACTCCCTCAAAACTCGGGGAGGAATGCCGTCCGCGCCACCTGCCTTCCTAAAGTTCATAGATTTTCAAGAGCCCATGCACACCGATCAAATGTAATCACAGGTAAGAGCATAGACACCTGAGAGGAGAAGGAGGAGGATGAGGAATGTCAGATCGTCCAGGGATTGACGTTAGACGGAAAATAGAGAGCCGAAGAGATGGCCTTTCAGTTGGAGAATTAGCACAGAACCATCAGATCGAATAAGAGGAGGAAAAGACAGATTTACCGAAGTTGTTAGAAATATTTTTGGGCAAGAGGCCAGAAAAAATTTTGTCAGTAGGAGAACCAAGGATGTTAGCGCACCCACTTTTCGTTTGGATGAAAGCCCGCTTTTGCTCGTCGAAGAGTATTCCCTGCACACGATTTCTAGTATGAATGAAAATTACGCAACGAGTGATATGCAGACACGAGAATTTTTCCACTCCCGATACGCATTTTCTCTAGCCTGAATGCGCACAGAGACACAAGTACGATCGAACCATGGATTATTGAGGAGAGAAAGATTTAGTCGAAGAAGGAATGAACCTGCTCATCCCATCAACTATTACAGCTCCCACCTTATCGGCAGAAGTCGAAGCGTCACTAGAGACAAAGCAGTCATTCCAATTATAGTTAGAGTAGAAGCCAACGCCACACAAGGCCCCTCCTATCGGCCCCGATCAAATGTGCCAGAAAAAACACGTAGGGCAGGATGGAGCTGTTGGAGAGAAAGTATTAAAATTAAGAGATATAAGGTTGTGGCCAGATTTACCAATAGGAGGGAAGGTGGTGTATTTATAGAGAGAAGGACTAGTGGTGAAACATAGGTCAAGTATTACCTTTAATGCAAGTAATTTTTTTAACCATACATTTTAAAAATTTAAACTAAGTTGTAAAAATTTGACCTAAAATTTTATGAGTTACAAAAAAACGTAAGGATTTGTTAACATGAACCAAAATTTTTATAGCTTCACCAAAGAAATCATAAAGTTATTTTAATTCTTAAAGTTGAAATATAATTTTCATTTAATCAAATATTTTTTTTGAAAGCAAATTTAGTTTTTGAAAACTATAAAAAATTTCAATATTCTTCTTTCAAAGTCTTCTGCGATGCTATTCCATCCACATCCCAACAGCTTGTCAAGACTCAAGACCTCATGACAATTGAGACGATCCTGCAGCCCCCTCTGATTTCCCTCCTCACCCGCTCACCCCTTTTTCGATTTTCCTCTCCCTCCTCTGTTTGTTGTTCCAACCCACCTCTCCAGAGTATGAATCATATATAAGGGCCTGGTCCAATTTAAGCTCCGGGCTGAGCCCAATTTAGGCCCTACCATAAAATGGACTTAAAATTCTTAATTTTCTGCCAATTTTCGTAAAAAAAAAGCAAACCACAGATTTTTCTCATTTCTAAAACGTCTTTTTTAAGTGTTTATCTGTGTCTGAAATAATTTCTTTCGTATTTGCATTTTTTGAAAACCTATGTTTTTGACATTTTTCGAAATTCGTCCCACAATTTTTTTTCGAAATGAATTCAAACTTGAACTATACATAAATGGGCCCATTACCAACAAAATGTATAGGTTAGAACTTTGCTATTTCACCCCCAGATTCCAGCAATGGTCGAATTTCAAACCATCCTTTTTTTGGTTTTGAAAATTAAAAATTGAGATAATTTTTTTTTTAGTAATGCGAATAGGGCAAAATTTTTAGGGTTTATACACATTTTTTATTTAGATCATTTTTTTTTGTACATTTTTTTTTTCTTGAAATAGTTTTAAAAAAAAAATGTGGATTTTTTTTTTTTTTTTTTTTTTTTTTTTTTTGAGAATACAAAAAATTATCTAAGTAGAAAAGATGTATCTTCCCAGACAATATACGCCCTGGAAATTTGATGTTGTTTGGTTAATTAAAAAAAAAAAGAATTTAATTTTTCCCTTTTTTTTTTTTAATTGAAAATTTTGAAATATTGATATATTTTTTTCCTACCTATCTAATCAATATCAAACTTTTAAGTCGTATATAGTCTGACAAAATATATCTTTTTTACTTAAATAATTTTTACGTATACTGGAAATTTTTTTTTTTTTTAAATTTCCTCCAATTTTTTTTTTTTTTTTTTTTTTTTTTGAAATTTGTACTAAAGATAAATTCCAAAACTACAATATATTAGTGATGGACACTGACATCCGCCACCTAAAATTGACATCCGCCATCTGCATCCACATCCTCACTTAACGGCACATCCGCATCCGCATCCGCATCCTCTTTTGAAAATGAGGATGTTAGGATGTTTCATTCTACATTTGATTTGATTAAATGCATAAATAAATAAAATATTATTAAGCATCTTTATCATGGAGTTTATGGGAAAAATTGTAATTTTGAATTTCGATTTCCTTTATGCTAATATATAATAAATCAAATAATCATCAAATATCAAAATCCATCACACAATAACAACACGTACACATAAATCACACTAAACACCCACATACAATAACCAAAACACATATCCCCAACACCCTAAACACACACTACACCTACAACACACCAACATCATACTAACCACACCCTCAACCATACCATATCACAAACTAATTAAACACTCATAAACCATCACCCACCCCAACCCACCAGAAACCCAAAACACAAAATCCAACTAAACACACTACCTATCAACCAACACATCCACTCACCTATCACACATATACCACACTTCACTCACACCTAACACATATCCTCACAAATACCACACTCAAACAACCAATCAACACCACACCACACCCACAACAAATATAACACAAACCAACAACTCACAACCTATAACTCACACACACTAATCCCCACTACACAACCCCAACCTCCAATAACCACCAACACCACCCATAAACAACAACCAACCCACTACAACCATAACTACCAAAACACACACTACACCAACAACCCATATCACACCATCACCCACTACACTACTACACTCACCACACACAACCACAACAACTCACACCCAAAAAAACTCAACAAAAAATAACCCACCAAACACAAAAACAAAAACTACCACACACCACCTACACACATCACAACCAAACAACTAACAAACACACACAACACAAAATCACAACACATACTAAACACTAACACCATATAAAACATCAACCACAAAAATACATCACCCACTATACACACACACCCACACCTCAACAAACACTAAAAACCCTCACATAAAACACAACACTAACACCACCTCATACACCCACCCAAATACACAATCTCACACATAACCCCGAACACACTCAACACACCACCTACACCTACACAGCTCACATAACCTAACAATAATCAATACAATACACAACAAAACAAAACAACACAACACAACACACACTCTATATCATATATCAATAAATATAATATGTCTATAACTTACTATATGTATCATTGTACTGATATGATCTGTTATTATATACTTATATAATTATAATATATATATATAATATATATATAAATATATTATAATTATACATTAATTATATACGATACATCAACTATACTATATATATAATATATATACCTATATATATATATATATATATATATATATCATATATATATATATAATATATATATATATATAAATATATATATATTATATATAGTAATATATATATATATATAATGCACGATCACTGTCATGCTTATCACTTACTATAAATATATATATATATATATATTATATATATATAAATATATATATATATATATCATTATAATAATATATATATATATATATATAGTTTACCATATATATATTTATTATATATTTTTGATTATATATATACTAATATATATATAGCTAATATATAATATATATATATATCTCCTCTT
>JABUQX010082230.1:35000-42500 GCA_015478945.1 Trachelipus rathkii | reverse complement strand
TTTATAATGGAAGAATGGAGAGAGTGGAGGGCCCTAACTTATTATGCGCATGATTTGGTTTGTGTGAAATCTGAAAGGCTAGTTGAAGATTGTAGAAGGGTTTGGCAGGGTGTGTAGAAGAAGAGTCGTACCTAGCTATAGTAAAATGAAGAAATCAAGAAAATCAAGGCGTGGTCTCGGAAACGAACGTTCAAATTTTGGATTTATTTTAAATTTTAAAAGTGCACATCCTCCATATGGCCTTTCAATTTCTCTTTCTATCTGACCTACGATATGGTCAGTTTAAATGAGATTAACCAGTGGCTCCCAGGTCACCATCCCAGATTTTAATGAAAGCCTGCTATTGTGAACCTTAATACCATATATGAAAAATCTCCAAGTTTGATTGAAATATTCTTATGCAGTCCAAAGATTTGGCTTTGAAATTTAGGTGTCATGCCCATTTTTCGCAGGCTCTAATTGATCCAATGATTTTCAACGGTTTTTGTGAGAGTCTATCTTCATTTTCAAGTGAGATATAAAGCTGGAAATTGCTATCCTGAGCTACTCTTGCCTGTTCTTTCAGAATATGACATTGGAATTGGGCTGAGATGAACCTCTTACATGTTATAAACATGATAAAAATTAATTTTTGTTCAGTGGTTGTCCTTTTGTAAAGATTTTGACCACAGGCTGTGGGGTATTGCACCTACATTCAATATTCTGGGTTTACTGTTATTTGGGTAAGAAATTATAAGCAGATGAAAGTTTGTGCCAGATAACCATTTTCTCTGATTATAGTCAATCCAAAATGTCAAAATAGAAAACTACCTCTTGGGTCACCATTTTGGGGGCCTGGGTGATTATGTAAATAGCTAGTGATGACAGTGAAATTTACTCAGCATATAGAAGGATGTATAAACTTCAATTGGTGTGAATAGAGTTATCTCAACTGAACTTCATCTTTAGTAACTCTTACTGTGAAAAGGACTTTTTTTTTTAAATTTTCGTTTATACTACGGAATTAGATTTAAATTGAACAATCGTACCATAAATAAGATACTGTTTTCAGCAAATAAACATATAATTTTTTATACACTGTACATGGCATGACAAAGATATGAATTAATTATCTTTTCTTTCATTTCGAGGAAGTTATATAATATATATATATATAATATATTAATATATATATATATAATATATATATATATATATAATATATAATATATATAATAATAGATTATATATATATATATATTATATATATATATATATATAATATAATAATATATATAATATATATATATATATATATATATATAGGCCCCTATAATGTTTAAGACTCCGTCAGTTTTGATTTTTTTTTGTTTTTTTAAACATATTGCTAGTATATGATACTAACAATGAATTCAGTGGTGATGGACGTGATTCAAAAGTTCGAAGATCAGTGACATAATATGTCTCCAAATACACTTTTAATCAATAAAATTTTAAAAAATGAAATATCTCGAAAAGTACGACACTTACAGAAAAAACAATTACATATTTGAAATCAGCGTATAAAGCTTATTACAAAAAATGTAAAAAACAAAAAAAAAAAAAAAAAAATTTTTTTTTTTATATATGAAATCCTCGAAAAGTACAACATACAGAAAAACCATCCATATTTGGAATCAACGGTAAAGCTATTCCAAAAATTTTAAAAAAAATTAAAAAAAAAATTTAAAAAAAAAAAAAAAAAAAATAATTTTTTGAAAAAAAAAAACCGACGGGGGACAGAGGGGAGGACGTTTTCCATACCCCGTAGGGAGGGCGAGGAACCCCTGCACCACCCAAATACCAAAGAGGCGGGTTCCGGAAGACCTCCCCGGAGGAAATAGTCACTACCCTGTCGTTCCCCGGAAGCCGAGAGACCCGGACTCCTGCCATCTTTGCGTTACCCTTGCGTATTCCTTTAGTTAAAAAAAAAAAAAAAAAATTTAAAAATGACGAGTTTTAAAAAAAAAAATGTTCCTTTATTTTTTTAAAAAATGTTCGTCACCCCTTAAATTGACTGTTAGAATCATAAATAAAAATATAAAAAAAACAAAAAAAAAAATCCCAAACCACGAGCTTAAAACATAAACAGTCCTAATATATATAATATAATAATATATATATATTATATATATAATATATATATATATATTAAATATATATATATATATATATTATATTATATATATATATATATATATATATATAGTATATATATATATCATATATATATTATATATAATAAATAAATATAGTATATAATATTATATATATAGATAATATATATATAATATATATATATATATATAATATATAATATATATATATATATAATATATAATAATATTAATATATATATATATATATATATAATATATATTATAATATATATTATATATATACAATAAGGTTGGGCACCGTTAATGAGAAAGTTAACGTCGTTAATTTTTAATCGTTAACAAAATAATTAACGATGTTAATCATTAAAGCGTTTACCGGGAAAGAATGTAGCGGAAGTTAACGTTAATCGTTAACGTTAACCGTCCAAAATATGTAGGAAATAGAATAATTATTGTTAATTTTCTTTTATATAATAATATCCTAACAATATTAATTAATGATATAAGCCTATGCAGACAGAATTATTAGGTTTTTGACATAATAGCAGAACTTTTGCCGCTTGCCGAAGAACACTTCCAAAGCGTAAAATACCTTAGTTAATACTCCAAACTGGGTGTCCATAAAGAATGACCAGTTTCAATGCTTTACGATAACAGCATATTATATAATATTCCACAGCATATCATACAATCAAAGGAAGAGAAGTGTCAGTAGTTTCGAATATGCACATGCGCCAGAACGAGTTCCTGATAGGTCGACATACGCGCCTGCGCGACGTCAGATGTAGTCTCTCAGTGCACGGCGCCACATACTGACAATGTCGAGTCCTGAGCGTAAAGCTTTCTGTGTTCTACAATTTGCTAAGTGTGAATATGTAATTACGGTTCAACGTGCGTATCATTTAGGTTCCAATGTGATCCTCCATGTGGCAAAAACATTCCCGATGGGTAGGCAGTTTGCAACTAACCGAATGTCTTTGAAAGCAAAATACAGGACGGCCCAAACTGACTGTACAGGATGTGACCGTTAGCAAGCTCTCCTTCATAGTCCTAGAAATCCGTTCGGAGACAAGTCACGAGAACTGCAGGTGCCAAAAATGACGTGTGAAGTGTTAAGGAAGCGTTTACACATCGCGGTATACCAGTTGCAGTTTGTACATGCTTTAAACCCACGACCATGTTCTACGGTTGACCTGTTAACCTGGGGAAGTGTTATTTCGAGACGATGGACCTCTAGATCGGTATGTTAGCGATGAATCCACCTTTCATTTCAGGGGTAAGGTGAAGCCCATAAGTTCGTATCTGGGTCTTGAAAATCCGCTATGAATGTTGAAAACGAACTGATTCCCCAAAGTGTTAACTTTTCTGCGCCATATTCGGACGCCAGGTATACGGACCTTTCTTTTGGCCAGAAGCAACCGTAACAGGGTTCCTATCTCGATATGTTACAACAATGGCTCTTTCCACAATTATTAGAGGATGAAACGGTAAACTTTATATGGCAGCAAGATGGAGCCCCTCCACATGGAGTCACATAGTGCGAGCGTGGTTGAACGACGTACTCCCAGATCGTTGGATTGGTCGTAATGGTCCAGACGACAGAGCTCTATATAGCTGGCGCCCCCCAGGTTCCCGGATTTAACCCATGCGATTCCTTCCGTATGGGGCTGCCAAATGATTGCCAGAGTGAAACGCAGATTTGAACCACGCCCGTGCGTCCATTAGCCGGATCTGTTAACCAAGTTGGGAGAAAGGAGAAATTGTATTTATCGGCTGGATAATGTCCCCTATAACGAAGGGGGCACATATTTAACATATTTTGTATTAAAAACTCTGTTCAATGACCTTCACTTTGATGTATGATATGCTGATGTACTTTATATTACGCTTTATAATTAAAGCATTGAAACTGGACATTCTTTACGGGACCACCCGAGTAGTATTTTTTTGTAAAAATAATGTAGGATATGCCCAACTAGAATTTAATACAAATATGTATATTTTTATAAATTACAACGCTTATGAGGCCTAGCTTATATTTTTCATTAGTCACAAAAGAAGCAAGTTCAAGTAACGAACGAAAGAAGTTAATGACTCATTGAACGGGCAACAGTCACTATCTCTTTTTTCTTCAGCAAACCAATAAGAAATGAGAATACAGCAAAAAACATGTTAAACATTACTAAACGCGATAATAACCGTGTAAGAATAAAAACATTTTGAGCCATTGAGAGGAGGAGCGTTTAGGAAATTTTGTAAAAAAAAATTTATCTGTTATCGAAATCGAATATCTAATACATTTAAAAATCTGGATAAGAAAATAGTTATAAACTCGTAAATTAAAGTAACGCTTTTAACGGATTTGTAGGGGAAAATTTAAACTCGTTAATAGTCCGTTACTTATTTTCGAAATTAACGAAAGCGTTAAAAGTTAACGAAAAAATTAACGAGTTAATTAACGGATTAACGCGTTAATGCCCACCTTTGTATAATATATATATATATATATAATAATATATAATATATAATATAATATATATAATATATATATATATAATATATAATATAAATAAATTTTTATAAATTTATAAATAATATATATTATAAATATATATTATAATATTATATATATATATATATATATATATATATATATAATATATATAATATATAATATATATATATATATAAATAATATAATATATATATATATATATATTATATATATATATATATATATATATATATATATATATATATATATATATATATATTTAAAAAGTAACCGTTTTTTTTTTTTTTTTTTTTTTTTAATTAATCTAAATATAACTGTGATGGATTCAGCTGATAATTCCTCAATTGAAATCTTCTCCATTGGAAAGTTATTGAATCAGGACTGCCACAAATTACATTGTCGAAAGATAGGACTACCGAATGTGGCTGACGTTAATCAAAATGATAAAAACTTGATGGAGAGGAGATGTGACTATACCAGTTTCAAGATGGTGACAAAGTTGCGCTTTCATCAGAAAAGTTTCACGTTACGAAAGTCTACAGAAGTATTGTGCTGACCCTTTATATTACGAGTAGGTGACACTTATGGTTTTTTCAAAACCTAATATGTATTGATAAAACATGTTAAAACGTAAAGCTTTAATCGTTGAATGCACTTTTCAGTGTCTCAATAACGTGCACTTAGATTAAGCATGAACTCTCCATTTTTCATTTTGTTCTGTAGAACATAATATAGTAATCAGTCACCGTTGATTTATTGGTTGGGTATAATGCTTTTTTATACAGAATCTCAGCTGATCATTGATGAAGCCACTGCACAAAAGTTTCAAACCTTGAAACCTGGCCAAAAGTTGTGCACAAAATGTTTGAAAAGAACTTCTGAAGTAGAAAAGGGTTGTAAAGATCAGTCCTCCTTGGATGAACAATTTCAAAGCCAGGAACTGTCATTGCATTTCCTTAATGAAACTGTTAAAATATTGGATTGTAGCCCGCTCAAACATGTAAGTGTTCAAGACAGAGTTGGTTATTCTGCGGTGACAGCAAAATGTGTAAGTGCCCTTAATGTGCCATTTGCTTCCATCGAATTCACAGAAGAGGACATTGAATGCTGTCAAGGTTGTAAGGACTTGGAAAGCCTAATGACATTTAAAGAAGATCAAGGGTGCCCCAAATAACCGTGAGAAAATAAGGCTTCTTACTTTAGCATCTGAGAGTTGGTCTCGATAGAAGACTGCAGAGGAATTTGGTGTCAGCATTTACTTTGTAAAGCGTGCAAGAAAACTAAAAAAAGATAATGGCATACTAGCTGATGTACCACCTAAGAAGAGTCGAACTCTGCAAGAGAACATTGTGCAGAGGGTAATTGCTCATTATCAGAATGATGAATTCATAAAAATGTGTTCTGGTAAGAAAGACTGTGTTGCTGTGAAGACAGATGCTGGCAAGATTTATAGCAAAAACGTCATGTTCCTGAATAAATTTGAAAGAAACTATTAGAGCTACACTAAAAGATTATCCAGAGTGACAAGTGGGGATTCTCCAAGTTGTAATGAACGTCCCACTGGGTGCAAGGCAGTAACTGCCTCTGGTAGCAATCAGCTGCATTGCAAGAACCCAGAAGCAAACTCATGACAGCGCAGCTTCCTGACAAAAACAGTTACAAGATATACATGAAAAAAATGTGGTGTGTTTGTAGCAATATACCAGAGACTGCATTTTGTATCGTCTGTATGGACTCGCCCAGGGAAGGATGTTTAAGAACATAGTCTCACAAATTGTTTGAAAAAAAATCAGAAGACTGTGATTGAATGATTGAAATATTGTTTAAAACAGTGGTGTTAAACAAATCGAAGTGAATAGGTAAGTTCCCATGCTACTAGAAAGTTCTAATAAAGCCTAAATGGCGATGATAATCTCTAAGAGCACCACGTCATGCAAAGCTCAGCTAGGCAAATATCTCAACGAGCTGAAGGAAAATTTAGTCAACAATGAAGTGCTCGTCCTTCTCGACTTTGCTGAGAACTATAGTTTGTCATACAAATCAGGCAGGGTTTCACTGGAACATATCCAAGCCCACCTTCCCGCCTTTATAGTTATTTCCAAGGATGAGTGAGTTACAAGATCATGGCCTATATGTGTCATTCAGATTGTCTGAGGCATGACACCCTTCCCATTTATCCTTCATCTCAAAATTAAGATTCGAAAAAAGAAACTTCCAAATAAAATAGGGTGTGTATTTCAGTGAGAAGCAGTAAGTCCATACAAATACTGCAAAAGTTTACTCAAATTATATCACCACAAAGGCGACTTATCTTTTGGCAGGTGGCATTTATTTGCCCACCAGTCATGGCAAGAGTCCATGTTGAAGAATTGAGCTCTGTGAAGAGACTTGTTGCACGCATACAAGCCTTCAGGCCACCACATCAGTTCAATTCTCACTTCAAATGCGATTGCTTCAGTGGCTTCTCAGCATTTAAAAACAGGGAGTCAATTTTTATGCTCGAATAAGATATTCCACAAAATGGAAAAAGCTTCAAGCTGACTGAACGGATTTTAATCTGGAAACACTCTTAAGAACTCGTTCCCACCATTGTTCATTCTTCTAACAATGGAGCTCTGATGAGCGAATTCATGCATATGTCTAGCCGAACAAAAGTTTTCACTCCTAGGTTGATTACAACATGTATGAATTACTTGCCCCTTGAAGGGGGAAGTTTTTATTTTGCAGTCTCTATGATAGAAAAATGGGTATGTGTGATGTGTCTTAGAGTATTGTGAGGAAGACAGAAGATGTTTAAAGTGATTCATTGAAACGTCAGAGTCAAGTGGACTTTTGAGATGGCCCAGA
>JABUQX010082230.1:25000-27500 GCA_015478945.1 Trachelipus rathkii | reverse complement strand
TTTAGATCTTAAGGTTGATGAAGGCTATGATGAAGGCTTTTTGAAATTGAAAGTGTATATAAATGAACTTAGGTCAATGATTTATGAACTTAAGAGTTATGAAGTAGACTTTTTAGAAGCTGATACACCTGGAAGTCTACTCTTGAGTAATATAATATTTCAAAAATTGCCTAAAGTGTTTAGAAGTGAATTAATACATAAAATTGCAAATAATTATCCTACTTTGGTACAAATTTTTGATCATTATAATGAGGTTATTAATACTTTAAGTATTTTGTCCCAAAATAGGAAGGATGTATCAACCAAAGCTAAAGTAAATAAAGTTTTTCAAGCTACTAAAGCTCCTAAATCTAGTACTCTTCAAAATTTTAAAACTGTAAATAATAGTAAAGATTCTAAAATGTATGTAAATAATAAAATAGAAACTCAAACTTACAACCCTACAATTTGTAAGCTATGTCAATTAAAAAATCATCCTCTCTATTTATGTGACAAGTATCCAACAGTGCCTCAGCGTATAAAACGTGCCAAAGAGCTAAACATGTGTCATCATTGTGGAGGTTTGGGGCATGTGCCTGAAAAATGTTATGGTATTAAAAATAAATTAAGATTTAATTGTTTTAAGTGTAAAGCTAATTCCCATATAACAGCTTTTTGTCCCAATGATATCCCAAATGAGCAAAATGAGTCTGTTAGCTCCTTATGTATAAGTTTCCAACAAAATGTGGATAAAGTGTATTTGTTGCCAACAATTTCCTTTCAACTCTTTAAAGGCAACAAAAAGGTTACAGTAAGAGGAGCAATAGATACATGTAGTCAACGCTCTTACATATCTAAAAATGCCATGACAGGTTTAATTAATAATTTTGATAATTTACATGAATTAGAGTACAATATTCAAACTTTCATTGGTGCAAAACAGCGAAATTTTCAGCAATTGTTATTGGGTTTACAATTTAATGATCGGGAAGTTTTTAGCATGCCTTTCCTCATTGACAATGATTTAAATTTAAATTATAGAATTCACGGCATGAATAAAGCGGTTGAAAATTTTAAGAAAAATGGTATTCCTTTAGCTGATTCTTCTTTTTATGACAGTGGAGACCATGATATGTTTGACATAGATTGTTTATTAGGCACAGACATTATTCAATTTCTTCCTTCTTTTAATTTAGTTAATATAATGTCTGGAAGTTGTTTTAAAATTGCAAATAAGTTTATACCTATAGGTAATGTTCAAAATTTTTTAACCAGAAATCAAATCATAGAAGTAAGTAAAGTGAATATGCAATCTCCATTGATAGGAGAGGAGGAGTCTGCTTTAGTAAATGAAACCATTGTAAATTTGATTTTAAATCCTATTAAAAGTTATTTTCACCCTTTTGATAATATTTATGATGATTCTGAAGTAGAACATGGACTTGAATATTTGTTGTCCATGGAGAGTGTTGGTATTCCTACTAAAGAGGATAATGATCTAGCCTCTTATGATGAGATCATGATTAAAAAATTTAAGAATGATATTTCTTTCCAGGATGGCAATTATTATGTCAAACTTCCTTGGATAGAAGAAAAAATTAAAAATGTTGCTTCAAATTTTGATATTTCTTTGAGAGTATTAAATAGAGTCTATTCTTCTCTTAAGCAAAAAGGACTTGTAGAAAGTTATAATAATATTTTTTCTCAATATTTGCAAGATAATATAATTGAAATTGTAAATATTCCTAAATTTAAGAGATGTGATTATATATTTATACCTCACAGACCTATAATAAGAAGTGAGGAGCAGATCACAACTAAGATAAGACCTGTCTTTAATTGCTCTTTTAAAATATCTAAAGACAGCCCTTCCTTGAATCAGGCTTCTTATGCTGGTTTAGATTTGATGAACTCCCTTTTAAAATTACTTTTAGTATTTAGAACTAATAATTATGTTGTCCTTAGTGACATTAAACAAGCCTTTTTGTCTATCAAATTAAGAGACGAATATGACAAAAACAAATTCTGTTTTTTATGGTATCAGAATGATGAATTAATCTCTTTCAGGTTTAAAACTTTACTGTTCGGTTATACAGCGTCCCCTTTCATTCTCCATTATATAATGAAACATCATGTAGAAAAGTTCCCTGATGATAAGTGTAGGGATATCTTGTCTTCTAATTTTTTTGTAGACAACCTGATTTTTACAGGCAATAATTGCAAAGAATTGGAAAAGTTGTACCATCTTACTTTTGAAAGAATGAACCAGGGTGGGTTTGAACTTCGCTCTTGGAATAGTAATTGTGAGCAGTTGTGTGAGAGTATGAGAATGGATGGTAGGTATGTGGAGCATGAAAATGAGTATGAAAAGGTGCTTGGGTATAAATGCAATTTAAAGAAAGATTCCTTGCATGTGTCATCAGTAAGTTATAGGAGCTCGTGTAGTACAAAGCGACAGATACTTTCTGAAACTTCCAAGTTGTTTGATCCTTTAGGACTTACAATACCTATTACCGTAAGA
>JABUQX010082230.1:0-20000 GCA_015478945.1 Trachelipus rathkii | reverse complement strand
TCTCTTTGGTGTTAAAGTGAATGATTTGTAGACGTGTTATTGATAAATTTTTCGATGTATATATTTTTTTCTTTCCGTAGGAAATTATTAAAATTAATATTTAGAGACATTGTGTATTGTATGGTGGAATGCGATTTGATGGTATGGTGACTAAAGTTTATTGTTGAATGCTGTTGGGTAATTACGAATATTTATATCAGATTTGCAAATAAGCTTTGTATTTCTATCTTTTATATTTATCCAATGTTTGAAAAATTTACCAAAGAAAATATATATGCAACATATCCAAAAAAAAAAAAAGCCAATAACTAACAAAATAATGAAAAAGTAGAAAGCTTAAGAACTCTAAAATGTCACATGCATCAGTTCTAGAAAATGGCTATTAAGCAGAAAAGTTTCTTAGACACACACAAGAACAATTTTGACAAAAAGTCAAAAAAGCTTGTTCCCAAGTTTGTCAAAAAGAGTTATTGTAAATGTACCACCTATCAACCTATACAGAAACATTATCAGATAAATGCCTTAAATAGCACTAAAGGACGAAAAAGCTGCACTCATTAATAAGCAGGGAAAGGTGGTAAAAAACTTCGGGTCGGAAATCCACAGTAGAGTTCCGTGCTGCTCCCTATTTTTAACATAGAATTCTCCAACTTGTAGTGATGGCTAAACGAGCACTATCTGCAGCATATGCAATACTAAAGTTATAACTGAGGTTATATGGTATGCCCAATATATAATTATAATATTAATATCCACTGATTGGTGTGTAGTGTGAGAGAGCGAGGTGCTACCTCCAGTATAGTATGCAAAGATAGACCAATTCGTTGAAATTGTCAATTAGTACTAATAAATCTATAGAAATATCTATAGAAATGATGCTTATACACGAAATAACAACATGCTTAAACCCAATCTTAGCAAGGAAAGTTGCAAATCTGAACTCATTATATGCACCTCGACTGTTGGCTCCCAATGAGAAGACATTCATTGCATCTGGCTACACAATAGACTAAGTAAAAACCAGCAGAAAATTAAAATCTGCGTACTTGCGTGTTAGAAGTGTACGTATTGCCTCTACGTTCTCCTTTTTAATAAATATAAAACCAAGGTGGAAAGAATCTTTTGCTCTGCTAGAAGATAACCACTATGGAAGTAGAAAGCCAAGCGTTGAATGTTTTGAAATTCAACACTAAGCATCCCTCTGTTCCATTGGAAAAACTATTGTGTATCAGTGGAAGAGAAAAACTGGAAGCGAAAATTGAATCTTTCATAAATAGAGTAACTCCTCACTAAAAATTAAAGCCCCCTACTTTATTCTTTATCCAATTTGAGCGGAGATGTTTATGACCTCATTAAATAGTATCATACAGGTCCTGCAGGTGTGGTTTCTCTCTCTATAAGCGATTTATCCGAAGATAAAGAACACTAATTCAATGGGTGAATATGGCTTCATCGAAGCGTCGCCAGATTTGCCTTGTGAGTCGTCGAGAGAAATCCACTCACCCAAATAACAGCTGAAATCATAGTGGACGCAAAACAGAAGATAACTATATAGTATCTACCAAATACTTTTGAATTCTAAAACAACGCTCTCCATGTGAACATACAAAGTCACAAAACTGCAGCGTTTCGTCATGTGAAAATGTCCTATCGCAATACTTTCATCTTGAGAAATTATTATTCAACAGGTTATAACTAAATGACTTGACTCCAAGAGAAAAGTCCAATTTGAATTTATAGCAACGATGTATTTCTGTACCAAATCTCAGCACTTCAGAGCCTGCACTGCACCTTTGAACTATCTATGCCTCTCTAATATTTTGAAATACATGAGTATATTGCTAATTCTAAAAATTACAACTGACTCCTTTGGCTCACACTAATTTCAAAGCATTCTAATATCCATATTTTAATTGCACAGATTAAAGTAATTTAAAATCCTTACATTCCTGCTGAAATTTGATGTATGTAATTCTGATATGGATCAAAAAAATGATTTATGCCAAAAATCAAGAAAAAATGGAAAGTCACTTTTCATCCTTTAAATGCATTTTTCTTATCTTAATCAGCAAGTCAAATGCATGAGCATCTGCATAATCAGTGATAGCTTAAAGCATGATACTGTTGCTGTTCCGTTTTTGGACAAAGTTATTACTACTTATAAGAGACATAGTGAACTAAAATATATATTTACTTAACCATTAATTTTTTTAAACGTTACTTTCAAAGGACCGACAACAACAAGAGAAACTAGTAACACTGATAGAGAAAAAGTGCCCTTTCATATGTCGTGGTAAAATCAAGAAAAAGATTTGTAATAGCGATTTTATGTAATATATAAAATAGTTATTGGCTAAATCATTTGCGGGCCTATACTTAAGGCCTAAATATCTCATAAAGAGAATTTGGTATTTAATGGGGTGGTAACTATTTTTACAAACTAGAATAAAATGCAAACGTTAATAGAACCGTAAGTATGAGATCCTTGAAATTTTTGCCTCAGAACCGTGGCGTGCACATCATCAAATATTTAAGCTAATTTTATATTCCCCTAAAGTCTCGACATTTTGTTTCCTGCGCAATTGCCTTTAATTATGCTAAAAAAAATATTGCTAGCATGACACTCTCTTTAAAACTCCTTTATTTGCAATAGTATGTAATAGACCAAAAGGTCTGTTATAAATCCCCCAAAAATGCGTACATGGTAAAAAGCTCATTATTTCTCGTGCAAACGGAGAAATACAACACAAGTAGGATCTTCAACAAGATGGTATCCCAATTGCTTTGCCCCTGTATTTCCCACTTAAAAAGCATCACACCATCGCTATTTGCCCACAACAATCGTACTATTTCAATGTCTTAATACAACCTCAAAACGGCAAAAGTCTGGTTTGGTGGCTATTTTTAGATAAAAACATTTCAACCTTTCAGGAAATATTTTACAGAATCATTTATGCAATCATTTTTGGTTGGATTAACAATGTTATGGCGCGACATCAAGAGACCATTATTTTATTTGAGCGTATAAATGGAGTCCTGTGAACCAATATAAAAAATATTAGGTAGATCTTGAGCTTCATGTACACTTTCAAGGAATTCCATGCGATGCATGATGCGTAACTTTTGTAGACCTCCCCGATTGTAACGATATTTTGTGTGATGATTTCTACATCAAAATATTTTTCTAAATCAGCTAATCCTTTGTGAGCCTCATTGGGAAAGGCTTCACTCTACAGCTATAACTTGCCTTTGACACTTTTTCGCGCGTGATACTTAGTATCTTCTAAACATCTTCCACTATCTAATCACTTAGAATTTGAATTTAGAAACTAACTAATACCAAAAAGATTTTAGATAAATTTATTAATAATCAACTCTAAACAGTGTTTTTATCATGACGCGCGAGCATGGATGAGATAAATAGCATAATAATCTAGAAAAAAGGTGAACCTAAGAATTGTTTGAAAAAAAAATATTTAAAACTAAAAATATTTAAATCTCTAAGCTTCAACATTAAAAACATCACTAACTTATTAAATTCAACGAATTTGAGTATAAAATATGATACCATATCACACTTGTATATTGATGGACAAATAAATGTATTGGTTTTCTCTGAAGTCTGTTGAATAAGGTATTCAATAAATCGCATCTAAAAGAAGTATTCATATGAGCAGGTGTTAGAAGGGGAAGCATTCTCAGTGAAGTTGTGCCCTGGGTTTCAGGAGGCGGTGGAAAAGACGAATTTAACTTCCAAGCTGAAAGATCTGATTGAGCTAGAGCCATTAGCTCCAAAAACGTAGCAATGGCTGTTTGGGTAAACTGAGAAGACATTTGACTTCCACCAACTGCACATACCAAGAGAGCTATCAACCATTTAGGTAGAACTTTGTTACTCACTGATGATCTTGATAACCTCATAACCGATGGCATTGATGATAACTCTACTAAAATTGCACACAAACTTTTAAAACAATGCAAGTACAGATGGGCATGGCTGCCAAATCTGACACATAAAGTTAAACATTGAAATTCACCTTCTAACGTCTCTTTAGAATATGTATTGATATCATTGAAAGACAATTTGCTTTGTTCAGATGAGGTTTTTATCGATTCTTGTAACAGTAATTTCAATTTTTTAATGTTGGAAAGTTCTAAAACTTCGGGCATCAAAATTTTCTCAAATTTGTTTACTGATGCATCAGGATCAATTAATAATTTCTTGACAAAATTAATAAACAAATTCTGGAATTCCTTCATATATGTAAAAATAAATGAAACTTTAGATATATCTGGATTACCAGGTAAATCTTCTGCAAAATTTTCACCATCTGTACTAATTTCATCATCGTTGTCAACATTAATTTCAGTTTCAAAACAATTATAATCTTTGGAATGTGTTAACGGATAAGTGGGAACGAAAGTTTTTAATTTTTGGCTAGAGCTTTGTAAACTATTATGTTCATCGGATTCGGTGAGAGACTTTTCATTCATGACACTTATATTGTTGGATATCATTACGCTATCTTCATCTAAACTACTAGCATTTGAATAAACATTAGAACCATCAAAAGATGCTATACCGGCTTCAATACCGATTTGAATAATGCCATTTTCATTACTAGTTTCTATATTAGGAAGATCATTTACACTTGGAGGACGCCTAGAAAGTGTCAAATTATAATCTGCATTTGCATTAGAAATTGTACAATTCTCATTATTTGTCAAGGACGTAGTTGGAATTAGCTTCTCTAAAAATGTTTTGCATAATTCTAAGCCTGCAAACAACTCACTAGGAGAAAGTAATGCCATATGATCAGTAAAAAGATTTGTTATTGAGGTGAATACTTCAGCCATCTTCGATGACTGTGAATGTTGCTGCGTATCAAGCGGAAGAACAGTCAAAATGTATTGCAAAAGCCTGCATATTTCAACAACAGAAACATCTGTAGTTCCAACTGGATTTACACAATTTTCGTGACTTGCCGTTTTATCGTTATCTTTATATTCGCTTAAAGTCTTTTTTAACAAATGATTACAAAAATAAAAAGGATAACTCGCTTGAAGAGCAGAAAATATAAGTAATAAATTTTTTTTCACTTCAACGACAGCTTTATTTTCTTCATAGGGATTCCTTGTATTAGAAGATTTAAAAGAACAATCCTCAGAAGTTTTGAATGTTTCTTTTAGATTTTCACAAGTATGGTAAAAACATCTGAAGGGAAAAAACATGCTATAAAAATTTTTTTATATAAAGTTGTTTTTTAAAATGATAAAATTATAATAATTACTCTTTAAAACTAAAAAGAACTTAAATTCAATGAAAATATTTTTACGAAACAATTAAATGTTGCATAAAAGTTTTGAAGAATAAATAAAAAGATATAAATAATACCAAACTTTTCTTCTTAATAACAATTCAAATATATCAAAAATAAAAAATTTCCTAAAATTATGACATTTATATGAGAAAAGTTGACAACGTCCGCTAGATAATACAACCCAAAGCAACCCTTGCCCATCCCTGGATAAATACTAGGGCCATCAATGGTGACTTTGAAACAAAATAATAATAGTAAAAAATAATGATAATAATGATAAAAACTAGTCATAATTTTCAAAACCTAATAATGGTAAACACTTATCAGACAATATCTAAAAACAACAAAATCATACCTTAAAATATCTAAAAATACATCATCCAAGATAAAAGGTCCTATTTCCAGTTTATCTAACAATGGATTAATAATTTTGTAAATTCGAACGTGATTAGAATCCTTTAATTTGGAAGCAACTCTTAAATGCCTGATAAGAGCCTCGATTAATATCCGTCTTGATATACTTTCAAAATATTCGTCTTTTTCTTTGAGATTTGAATTGATTTTACAAAATGACAGACCAATACTTTCTAGTTTCCCACAAAGCCTAACTATACAAGCGCCCTAAATGCAGTAAAGAATAAATAATAATACATAATAATAATAATAATAATAATAATAATAATAATAATAGATAAAAATAATGAATAATAAAATAATAATAATAATAAGTAAGTAATGATAAAATAATTAATAATGGTAAGATAATAATAATAATCCTAAATAATGATAATGATAATGATAATGATTAATGATGTATATAATTATAAATAATAATAATAATAATATATATAATATAATAATAATAATAATAATAATAATAATTAATAATAGATTAATAAAAATAATATAATAATAATAATAATAATAAATCATTCACCTCACCTCGCCTCAAAACACAATCTGGGTAAAGAGGAAGAATAATCAACAAAAAAAAATAATAATTAAGCTAAAAATAATCACAGATTAATAATATACATCATAATAATTAATGAATTAATAATATTATATTCTAATAACTAAAATAATAATAATAAAGAGAATAATAATATTAGTATTTATATTAACTGTAACTTCAGAGTGATAATAAGTTCTGATATATGTACTGAATCTTAATAGTTAGAAGTCACACAACACATAGAGAATGCCATTACTCAAGTTTTTTTGCGGATCGTTCATCTCTAATCCAAATATCTAGATGGTCTCAATATACCTCATTATATTTTTTTGTTTCTGTACTTTTTCTAACCGAAACATTTTCGTGCGTGATCTGCTGTTACAAGATTTCTTTCTGAGTCTTCTAGTGCAAGAAGAGTAAAAAAACAACACTAATCTGACATACGTAGGTATAGATATATGAAACCTTCATGTTTTATAATTCCAAGTCTTACGGACTATCATCTAACTCAAGCTTTAACATTTTTCTACAGTTCACACTAAAAATTAATTTGATTTCTTAATTTTCTATGACCAAATCCCAAATTTTCCCTGACCAGGTGTTTCCCTATTTGGGTGATAAATATCTATTTTAATTATATCTGCAGCCTAAATTTACTCGAGTTCATACATTAAGATGATGAAAATTTAGCCTCATGTCGAAGCGACATCTGTCCATGCACGATCAATCAGATGAGGAGTTCTGAAGTTTTCTAAGGAAAATACTTTTTGATTATTGTAATCAGATCTCGACGTATACCTTACTCATAGCCGTCCCCCAAGGACGATCGCAGCTCCCTTTTTTATCTTTTCCAAATGAAATAAACAGTCGTTTTAAATATCACAGAAAAGTCAAAATAGAATTAAAATAGCAGTTAATCCTACCGTAAACCTAGTGGATGAAATCTAGACAGTGATCCATCTTGTAATCGACTAAAGAAAACTGGTCTAAATCGGAGATTTAGAGAAACCTTTTTTCTTCTTCAAACATTTGGATGTTGATTGATAAAGCGTCTTCTTCTGTTAAAGCCTTCAGTTACATCTTTATTTGGGCTTCAAGTTTATTGATGATTTGTAAGAATCAGTTGGAGCGTTTTTCAAAGTCCTTTTTATTCTCTTCTTATTTGTAGTTCTGGCTTTGACTCTTTACGTAAGGTTCTTAGAAATATCCTTAATTTGGGCAGCTGCTGACATTGGTACAAATCATTTTTTTGATTAAGTGAATACGAACTTATGAATTACTTTCAATGAGCAATTCTGATATAGATTGTGCACTGTCTTGTGTGGGAGAATGTTGGAAAGTATTATGAGAAATTCTGACATTCTCTCTTTACCAGATTGACTAGCTACAATAAAAATATAGTGTGGGTTCTTTTTGTTTCCCAATAGCTTTTTGCAACCTGCTTTAATCGCAATTTCCCATTGCGAAAATATTCATCTAAGGTTGAATATTATATATCCTATCATATTTGCCGATTCATATATCACTTGATTTCATGAGAAGTGATAGACGAGAGATAACACAGTAACTCATATAGAGTATTATACCTTGTAAGTAAACTTAAATTCCACATTGAAGTTAATATTGAATATTTAAATATTCAAAGGGAATAGAATGATGAGAACTTTCACTCTGCAATTCAGTAGGTATCTGAGAGGCTTTTTGCATTCTCAAGATCAGCACCATCTGATGATTACTGCCGGTGTGAATAGGTGAAAATGTATACATATTGCCTGCTAGTCTGAGATATATATTCAAGATTATGATCTTTTGGCTTTGCTTCTCTGCAGCTTGATGAATGAATAAACTTTAGTGGAGTCCAACATGCACTTCGCTTCAGAGTCACACTCATATGGCATCATGGCCTCGATTATCAGAGACATCTTCTAAAGTAATAGTTGCTGTCATTGTTATACCTGTGCACTCACACAGAGTCTGAACATCAATTATATTATATAAGCATTCATTATAATCTAACTGCAAAAAGCTTAGGTATGACGTTGTAGACAGGCTAGTGATGAGTTCTTTGTAGCTTGAATCTAAATCGTTATGTCACATGATATGAGCAACAAAGTGTCTGAGTTTACAAATGTTTAGGATAATTACATGATTAGCGTTGTAAATATAGACTCGAGGACATGAATATGATCCGACAGTTACAGTTGAGAGCTAAACGCACTAGTTCGTTGAATAAGTTATAGGACATGTTTTAGTGGAGTCTAGTAACTTATATATACAATGAATAATAATACCCTTCAACTGTGCATCAGTAGAAAGCCGACAATACTCTACTTCGATAGAAAGTCCTTCATTCAACAAAAGAGATTATGTATAAACCTCTAAATACCGCAGTAGTAATCCCTCTACTAAAAAAGATTAAGAGATAACATACTAATGCAAGTCAATTAAAATAGCAGTACGTAGTACGCAATCATACATCCGATATACCAATACACTTCAAGGTCACAGACGTAGATGGATATCGCGTATCGGATGAGTACAGAGACTGTGTAATAGCGATATTATGAAATAAGAGATGCTATGAATAGTCATAGAGATGAATAGTGAACTAAAATAGAATGAAACGACACAGGATAAAGTAGATATTAGGGAGAATTGTTCATTTCTTCGCCCATCTTTTTCTTCACTTATCATGTATTACTGTGCATAGCTTATCAATGTGCCACAGATAACATAATAAACATAGAAGAAAACGAAAAATGTGATATCAACATATGAATTATAGCGTGTCTATGTACTCTATATCTGGTAAGAAGCGATCGTGGAAATTATATATAATCATCTCTTGAACTTTTGGAGAGTATCGCTAGACTTTATCGATAGCATATTTTTCAAAACCGTTACTTAGATCTCCCTGATCACATAGAATGTCTGTGATCACTCGGAACTAGATTTCCGAGAGAATTATCACAGTGTATAAGTTGTAGACCCAGCGTAATGCCTTGAGATTTAAGTAGAAATTAAATTTTGCAAGTATATATAGAGCGAGATTCCCACATCTCGTTTGTATAGAAATAATATCAATGAAACAACCAGATAATGATGAAATGACTTACGGTTTCAAGAGGCTCCTAAACTATATTCTACATGGATATTGATGTGTCATGAGACTTGCCACGTGTGGTATTTCATAGAGACTACAAGTATGTCCGTATTCTATTTAACAGATATTTACACATGAAACGCTTTACACTTTCGTCACGCTTCCGAGATTCTCTAGCGATAGTAGAGTGCATTATAATTTTCGACAGCTTGTCTTCACACTACGCTCCGAGCGGTAAGGCAAGAGCGACGTCTGGTTTCTTTCTAGTGATATAGCAATTAATATTCTCAGTCTAGCACATCGCGTTTGCGTTATTGGGTTTGCTTGGATTATATGCGTTATTCTGCTTCTGGATCTTCTGTGCTAACTTAACGACTCTACATTTCTGCTCAGGCCTCCGCCGATGTAGTGAGCCTCTGGTATAGGGATAATAAGCATCATATAGAGTTTAAATAGGATACTTTTATATAATATATATTAGTATGCAGGATGATATTTAGGTTACGTGTGGCGAGTCTGATAGTAAAGGAGTTGAGAGATAGTATCATGGTGGTATAAGATTAGAATAGATCAGGGTATTAGTATACTATATATAAGTAAGAGATGGATTTCAGCATAGTGACGCAGCACACTTAGAAATAAGTTTCTTTAGTAGAGATAGGTTTGGCAGCTGAGGACTCAGCCGCCCTATGCCAAGTCTTGAAGTGATAGCTTCATGAGTGGCGAATGAAGCAGCCGAGTGATTCTATGTGTGACTTCCTAGTGTATATAGACGCCTCACTAGTTACGCCTCATGGTTCGCCTGACAGATGTTGTCAGCGAGCTGATGCATCAGTTCGCGAAGATTATGTATGAATTAATGTCTAGAAATGGTCAAAGGTCTATTGAGTGAAACTACAATTTTCAAGATTGCTCTCTATATGACAGACTATTTATCTGAGCAGTGTTTATTTGATATTATTCTTCATTGATCATTCTTCTTCAGCAAACAACATTGCAATCAATCAGTTAGTATTCTTAATCCACAAAAGATCCAATCTCGTTAGTGAGTGGTTACCTTATGGAATGGATTGACGATAAGATAAGATGTAGCTTATAATAAGAGTTTACACTATATGGGCATTCCGAGTACATATCGTGAGAGTAAGTCTAGCTACATAAAGTATGCAGACTGTATCAGATTGTGACAAGCTTATCGAAGGGGTGTATAGTGCAGTAGCATAGGAGTCTCTCTTAAACGGCATGGAATTGAATAATGCAATCAAAAGTAGAGGAACTATATAACAGTGATTCTAGAAGTTGCTGTTGAAGTGTTGAATTCCAAAGAAGACGTGTGTGAAAGAGCGACAGGAGAAGCATACGTCATGAGAAGAGAGTCTATTTTCTATATGATAGAGTGATTTTTAGTCAGGTGTGAGTAAAGGATTTATTCAAGAATGTTGAATAATGCATTAATGTTTGTGTATTATATATGCGGAATACTAGATATTCAGATGGTGCTAGTAGTCGTTGCGGAGAACCGACCAGACAGGCAAGAACCCACAGCAAAGACAAAGATGGACTGCGCATGCGTTGGTTGTATATTCAAGACGGGGAAAGATCATCTCTAGCCACTTTGCCACGGACACTGTCTATGCACTTAGGAGAGAAATGATAGAGTATGGAAACAATTTGAGGCGAGCACAATATATCAATGTGCATTTTATTGAGTATTTTGAGAATGGACGGGGTCTTTAAGTATGAGAATGCATATGATCGAAACTGGCTCTGCCAACTTTAGATGAACGAAGGGAGAAATGATACCCACTATAACATACATTTAAACAGACCTATTCTAACTGCTATAGATGACTGAGTACTCATAGGTCCATGTGCTTCTACGCAGGAATTTTAAATAATCTGACTGATATACGACAATATCCCAACATAATAATAGAAATCAGAGGCCAGAGCCTTTGGAGTACTCAGCATATTATGGGAAGAGAAAACCGAGTGCTTTAAAAACACGCTTGCAGGCTACCAGATTCTTTCGTATCCGTAGGCATCGTGGTATCTTGTTCGCCACAGTGGTACTAGCAATGTCATCCCGATGAGTCGTTATTCATTTTCCGCATGCTTGATCAGCCGGATTGAACCCCCCTTATCATATTGTTGGGCAATAGAGCCGAAATGGTGACAGACTAGAGAATGAGAAGAGAGTAATAAATTCCTCGTGACTCATTCACTGACCTCTATATCATTCCTGATCAATGTCCTATGTTAGTCCTATTATTCCCCCAGGAGGTCCAGCACGGGCGCTGCAGAAGTTGCAAATTTTATTCAGAGACATATGTATTCCCCCATATTTATTTGTAGTATAATACAATATCTACGTTGATACTTAAGTATATATATATATAAATATATAACATATTATTAAATATATATATATATATTATATATATTATATAAATAAATATTATATATATAATTTATATATATATATGATATAATTATTAATCATGTATCCCCACAATGGAGTTAGATTAATTATTCAACACCTGCCATCATATCTAATAGGGCCATGTCGATGGATATCATACCTATATTAGTATATCTAATTAACTCATAATAATAATATTATATATATAATATATATATATTAATAGTTTACACATGTATGTTTATTCATAGAAATAATACATAGTCTAGCCATGGCTCTAAGTTCATAACTTATATTACAGGTTGTTAAATAAATAAAAATGTTTATACTGTATTCCTAGGTTCAATATGAGCTGCAGGCTATATAGGACGCAGAGAATTTTGACTGTATAGCGCCTTAATGCTTTATAGTCCGCCTTTTTAAAAATTGTAGTAGCCTATACTGCGCTCTACGAAAGTGATTGTGCGCCATATGAACGCAACTGCCCAGCTCTGATAGTTAATATATATTAATATATTAATATAATATATTAAGTATATATATTATATATATAAATAATAAAATATATTATATATATATTATATATATTATATATAATAATATATATATAAAAGAATTAACATACCTATATTATAATATATATATATATATTATATATATATATAATAGATATTAATTTAATTATATAATAAATAGACAGGCCCCAATGCAAGCCATAATGGGTCATTTTTTTTTTTTTTATGATTTAGCTGTAGTGGATTCAGTTATTTATTAAAAGAAGACTTACGAAACAAATAGATAGTTATTGTAATAGAATCTGGTGAGTTGAGAAAAGTTCATCGCACTAAGAAGACCTCCCAGTTTGAAATTTATGATCAGTTCTCGATGAATATAAGAATGAAGAAAGTATAGCAATTATTAATAAAATGATAAGTTGTTGTTGTTATATTTAATTGAATTGTATTGTAGAGCTGTCGACCGATAAACCATACTTGATAACTGATGATTAATACGTGAGTCGATTTTTATGAATATAATAGGTTCACGTATCCACTGGGCAAATTATTTATGATATCGTGATATAAATGTATTCAATACCTTATTATACGACTGAATACCATACATTTATGTATTGGCTGTTCTACTAGTACATATTTCCCTATATGTTATAGAGGTAATCAGTGACGATGTAATACTAAATAAACTATTAACGCTAACTAATAGTGAAAAATATTAATAAATAAAACATTTTAATTTATAATATTGTTGTTGTTATATGATATAATTGAATTGTATTGTAGAGCTTTGATTAGTGAGAAAAACAATTGTATTCATTTATTATATAATCGATTACATTTGATAAAAAAATTGCGTCAAATAACTTATTTTCAAATTTTACCAACACTTGAAATGGTTAAATCTTGTCAATATCTATACGACTAAAGAATTCTTGATTCTGATTCGAATATCTCCGAAGTGTACTGATTAACTCGATTGAGGTCCTAGAGTCAATACTTATTGTCATTTAATTTCTGTTAAATTTATTTTAAATATGTTCCATAACTCAATGATGTAAGTAATTATTATTTTTTTATATTTATACTAAAATGTGATATAACCCTCATACACGGGTATAAAAACTTAATATGTATGCAACTAAGTAGTATCTGAGGGTTATAATATATATATTTTGGTGGCCCGTAGCACCGCATTTTTGTCGTCCGCGAGCGGAGTCCTACTCGCGACCGGATAGCACCGGACACGCCGTTCAGCGCTTGACCGACAATCCTCTCTCTGTTTCGCAATGCGCACGCCCTGCTATCACTTGTGTATACCCTGTACCTAGTCGCTCGAACCCCCTAAAAGGTAATATAAATAGATTAATAAAAAATATAATATATATAATATATATCATATATATAATACTATTACTCTACCAAAGCTTAGTACCAAAATAAAATATAACCATATTACTTACACTGCTCCGCACATAATCTATCTTTTAGTTAGGGATTCGATAGGGACTGGCAAAGAGAAAGTGAAGAGAGATCTCGAAGAAGAAGGCCAGGCATGTAACTTTAAAACTATAATAATTTTGAAACTTATTAATAGATATTAGATAGAAAAAATAAATTTTTTTATAACATCAAATATATATAAATAAATATCTATTTTATTATTCAGTAAGACTATAAAATCACTAGTTTCAAGGTGAAATTAAATAATAAGTATATAACTCATTTTCACTCAGTAAAGACCTATTTCTTGCCGATTTGTTTCACAATGATCTATGACACGAGTTCTTTGAGAAAATATAGCTGGTTAGAAAAGTATATATAATTACCAGTTTTTTGATAATCATTATATGCGTCTTACGACTACCGGTAATAGAGTTAATTGCTAACAGAGATAATACATTTCACAAATGTATTGATTTTTTTATTTTAAAACGGTATATAATATATAATTATATAATTATACGTAATAATCCACAGTGAGTAATACCCGGCAATATTATAAACGAATAGAATATATCAGAAGTTATCTACAGCCCTACTCGCCTATTTATGAATGACATTATCACTCTCTGAGGTACAACTATGCACGACCATGCCAACGTCGTGTCGCTTCCTCGTTAGCAGAGCTCGAGAGCCTCTTGTCGTCATAAGAACAAAGGAAGGAGATAAGTGTTCAAATCTAAGGAAAGCGAACAACTAAAATTTTTTGCATTCAAAAACACACGACGTGGTCTTCTGAGATAGCCCTCGGTGAGAGAGCGATCCACCAAATCCTTAACATCAAACGTACGAGAGTTATATAGCTATGCAGTCTTTCAAGAGTCTCAATACAAGAGCTGTGCACTAATAATTTGCAGTTTAAGATATTACTAAATTTATAATAGAAGTTATTAATAAATATATATAAGAAATAAATAGTTTATATTATAACTGTTTGCAAGGTTTGTCAAAGCGACTTTCCTGAAACACAAATATATGTATTATTATTTTACGTTATGAATTCAGATGACACGAGGCTATCGAATTCCTTGAACTACTAATAAACAAATTACGCTGTGACCATTATATATATATAATATAATATATATATATTAATATATATATTATTAGATATAATATTATTTAAATATTATTTTTATATAATATATATAATTATATTAAATATTTTATAATAATATATATATTATATATATATATAATATATATATTATATATAATATATATATAATATTTATAGTTGGTATATATATATATATATATTAGTATATATATATATATATATATTTATAATATATGCTTTCTTGTCATTCCCATATCAATATCTTCTATCTTTCTTATATATATATATATATATATTATAATAATAATATATCATCATGTGATATATGTATCATCATTCTTCCTCTTTTAGCCCACGAATGATTAATAAGTTTTGCTAAGGGTAAATTTATCATAGCATCGGAACAGAAATGATTAGTAGTCAGAAGTAAAATAGATCAGATAAATAAAACTTGATATAAGATAATAGTCCTCCCCATACAATAGCAATTGACACACTAGGCTTCCACCATCGTGTCTATTAAGCCATGACGGATATCACTCTGATTCAGTATCTCTCCACAAACGAAAATAAAACATATATCTTGACAACCTGAATAACCGGGCCATAAACACTTGTACAGACCCCACTGTTTCGGGCTTTCTAAAATACATCCGCTGCTAACTTGTTGCCTCGGCGCCAAGCTCTGTACCCACACTGCACGCCGCTCCCTACCACTCTTACACGAGATAACGCCACCTCTGTGCATGAATCATTTCTTATTCGGATCGTCGATCTTTGCAGTTCAATCATCCGCTTCCCTTGGCATATAGATTCCATCCAGTGTAAGCTTGACACGCTGACAGTTTCTTTTGACGCCCTCAACTATCCTTTACCGGTAATTCTATTCCGTTGCGTCACTGTCTAGGTCTCAGAAAGCTGAATGCCTAATATATAGAAATAGAGGACCTACACATTGATCGTATCCTTCTAAGTATGTATCCCAACGTCTCAAGTATAATAATGCAGTCACCTAGATCTCTACTATATTGCGTATCGGCGTTCTGAGTTGACGGAGCTCCCTGAGTACATCGGAGAGTAATGCCAGCGGTACTGTTAGTGAAAGCACGTGCTCGCCATATATGACGGTTTTGCAGTCTCATCAGCATACATTCCACTAGATTGCGATCTAAGCTTGGGCTCAGTATTGGGGAACTAGAAATCAAAGTGCATAGCCTAATTGTCATCTTGCTCCAGGGTTTGCAGCGGCAGCTTAGCCCTATCCGCCTTTTATATAACCGCAGCGTTTTTAAAGCGGCTGATATAGAAGCGCTGTGATTGATTATGCCTGTGCCCCTCCGTCGCCATCCTTGTATTTTATGGTCTATAGTGAGAATTTGTTCCTTTCGATTGGATATCCTTTCTTGTTTATCTAGTATCATCGTTATCTCTCTGACCGCGAGATGTCGACTCGAGACTACACTTTTATCAGTGGAGTGCCAGAGATATATATGGTCGAGACACACCCAGCATAGATATATGGAGTGTATTCTCACTTCGAGTAGTTTAGATCTTATAAGTGCAACAAGCACGTTCCCAGGCCTGTGCCTCATTAGCATCGATGCATTGTTATACTCCAAAACTATTCCTGGATTCGTGCATATACACTCTCCATCACTTAAAATAAAAATTCTAGATATGTGTAGCCCACATAATTACCAATGTATGATCCTTCTTAAGAATAAGATCACAAGAAAAGAATAAGTTATCCACTGTGCATAATAAATTGTAAACAATAGGGTAGAATATTGTGTTTTACATAAGATAAATTAATTAGTTATGTTATGTAAATGATATAGATAATCATAATAAAGTAGAAAGTTAAAAGAAAAACATTAACGAAATAGAAATAATTAATCAATCACAATATATATGATTTTATTTAATCCCTAAACTAAGATAGAGAGAAGATTAGATAGTAGTTTGAGCATTATACAAGGCTAACCCTACTAGCATTATCATTTACTTATTTTATTTATTTAAATAATTATTCTATATTTAAATATTGTAAGGGGTACTAATGTAATCACTCACTCATCACCATGAGTTATTACTAAGTTACTTAAGAGTGAAAGGAGAAGTATAGTAACAGTAAGATTATTGATGTGCATAATTAGAAACTAGAATTTGGTAAAATAGAACAGTAATCTGAATGGAACTATATATATATATATATAACTAATTATGTATTAATTTATAAAGATATCTTAGGTGCGTATTAAACAAAGCGCATATCTATTAGAACGACTGTAATCTATTTAAGAATATTAATATGACTGTTAGGACCAGTTTGATTATCGAAAGCCTTCTAATAGTCTTGAGTACAGATAAAAAGATACTAACCAAAATAATGTCAATGAAGAGCAGAGTACCAATAAGAGTTCAGAGTAAGATAAGAAAAAGAAAACCCAGTATATAATTCTATAATGTGACCTTACAGAAACTATACTGCAAACAAAGATTGAAGTAGTAATTAATAATGTGTCTGATCCTCATTGTATAGTAATTTAACCCTGGGGAAAAATTTAGGAGTAATAAACTAATATTAATAGGTTAAAACCATTTATAGAACTATTAAGTTGAATTTAAATAAATAATGGTGAGTATATACGTATAGGTCTCACTATCCTTTCAATAACGGTCAATTAGCGGAAAATAAACACTACTTCCAAACAGGGAAGGGGATAAAGTGTGAAGTTCACGTTAGTGCTAAAATTGGATAAAAAACCATCTGCTTGGCACAATGGTACATGGTCCAAGATCATCCACCAATATAACCACAAAGAATTTATGGTAGAAATCAGGTCCGAATATTCTGTAGCAACCATTTGCTCCTCGAGTTTATAATGTAGGAAGCTAGGGAATTTCATGGTATTATTAAATTGTAAAACAATGCCTAACTACGATATAGAAATATTAACTCGCATTGCCAGATGTAGAAAATACTTACATCAAGAATGTATTGACCCAGCGTGAAAAGGGTAGGAGGGCAGATATATAGAATATGGGACAAAGCCAATAACCCAGCATATCCCATTATGGAGGGTATTATCAAACTTCGTCGCGAAAGAGTACGTGTCATAGGCGAGCAAAGATGGCATAGACATCCATATAATCTTAACTAATAGATACTAACAGATAAACTAATAATCTCCTTATGCTGTAAAAAGTCGTAATAATAGATTCATGACAAAGTAACTGTCTAACATGTAGAATAAAGGGCATATCGTACAGTAGGATTAGTATATGAACGTGCCATCTCAGGAATTATAATCAACACTGTCTCGGTAATATAACAGGCTATTCTATCAGAGACATAGGTGGTATAAGTATATATTACTCATAGACTAATAACTCGGTATAGGTCAACTACATATATCGGACTGAACAGTCATAGAATTCCTTTACGTCTAGGTTCAGGTGGAAGTAACTGCTAATGACAAACCGGTGTATAATCACGATCTATAATTTGAGTCAGGTGTCGCCCGTAATATATATAATATAGTGGGGCTGACGTACCGCATAGATGAAATAGTATTATCATCTGATAGGTGATTTTTGACATCGTCCTGTGCTCCGTTTTGAATGGTGCAACGAAGGAATACGGTATTTTGGAGTGAGCAGGTTGAGATTTGGCGGTGATCGGTATAACAACAAAGAAAGAAGTCGGTAATATACAACGTGATCAAAAATAAGCAAAGGACTCTCAGATATATGTGATAAGTGAGCAGAGAGTGTGGCCCGACCCGAGTTTACCGTAGATTGACGTTTTGGGAATATATCTGAGTTTAGAAAGTCGATTCGAGAAGTAATAGTTCATTAGATATGAGACGGAGAGTCGGTAATAGATATACCTCCTTGTATAAAGTGGTAAGTGAGCGAAAAAAGGGGAACTGTAGAAATTAATAGGGAATAAGTTTATGCGTGAGCGCGTAGTCAACAGTGCCTATCTGCTTATCAGGGTATTTTAGTACTCGCAAGAGTGGCGTGAGTTCTGCAAGTGTATCAACTGAAGGGACGATTATTAGAGTAGAGAATATACATGCAGGTCGTATCTAAGGAGCAGTAATCGATGAGTCTGGATCCGAAATGTACCATCTACAATCCAAAACTGTGAACACAAGATGAGGAAGAAGGAAAGTACATAATTGTATTAGTTTTATATATTGTTACGTGCGAGGACAGAGATCTGTATGATTCGTATAGCAAGAGGTTTTAAGTAAGGCTATGCGCTGCTATGGCAGGTTTAGTGAGCATTATCTCTCCTAATGGATTGTCGTTTTGTGGTGATAGGAGTGTCTGCATGGAATCACTCAAAATGTATGTGTATTGAATAGTCTGAAGGCCAGTCGTTGTAGAACTAATAATGGCAGTCAAATGGTATGACTTGAGTCGAGAAGGAATAGCGCAGTCAAAACAGAGCTTGTGTTAGTCTCCTTGGTTACTTCCAATTGCTATGAAATTATGGTAGTTATGGCGAAAGATTCTTAGAATCCGTGCGCGAGAAGTGGCAGGATAATGAGTAGGTGAGCATCTGTGTGTCATCGTGAGTCTCTGTCAGTGAGGGCATGGCCTATTCATTATATTGCTCGTGATATCTGCCTGTCTGTACGTAAAGATCTCGAAAGGAGATTTACAACGATAGTTATCGTAGCACAATTACTGCTCAGGCGTAGCTGATGTCAATGGAGGCTCAACATCAAAACTGAGATAAGGAGTATAGACCGGATATCGAATCAGGATAGATTTGACAGTACTCCTCTCTCATCTCGTAGAAGTGATCTATGACAGATAGGTGAATGCCAGCACAGAACAAGTGTGCAACGAGTGTTTGAAATATTGGTAAGGTGTGAGTTATGGTGGTAAGTGGAGGTAAGGGACGACAATTTTTCGAGCCGTAGTAGGAAAGTTGTTGAATTCGAGCGAAGCGTGCTGGTGCCTACACAATATAAATCTACGTATGCTGTATGCGACAAAGCAGTTTTCTACAGTGAGCTATTTTCCTCAGCGTGCATCTTAGCCTAGAGCACGAGTGCTCATAGATTTTATCCACTTGTCTATGTATCTAGTGAATCATATCGA
>JABUQX010082229.1:17500-20000 GCA_015478945.1 Trachelipus rathkii | reverse complement strand
AAAGCAAGCAATATCAGAAAACGGTGAAAGTTCTAGGATTATAGATCCTTTAAATATAGATATATATATATATATATATATATATTATATATATGTAGCTGAGGAGTGAAACCCATATTTTCCTAACAAACAAGAAGACTTATCTAAAAACTTTCTTGATCAGAGATTTATTTTCTTTGGTTTACTCATTCAGCAAAGTTCATGGATTGCACACCACTCACGGGCAGGCAATAGTTGCCTCTATTCAAGGAGGTCGACACTCAAGACTGAGGGTGTGTTGCACGCCTCAGAAGTAAACAACTAACGCAGTAGAATTTGTTGCATGAAAGTGTGAAAAGCCAGTGCAAGCAAGTACGAGGAAAAACACGTGCAGCACGCTTCTCTTGTGATTCTGCGCGCGAATCTTTTTGTCCGCCAGAAAGATTGCTTTCCTTCTGTCACAATGTGACAGCTTGTTTTGAGGCACTTGGAACTGCCTGCAACAACCTAACTAGTGGCGCCTCAAAGCTGTGAGTACTTGCGAAAATTTAAAAACGGGACACACAGGTGTAAATCCAATACTCTTCACTTAATGGCCAGTTAAACTCGGATGGGGTGCAGCTCAAAGAGGAACACTGAAGCGTGGAAAGCTATGCTAAGTGCCGAGAATTCCACAGTGAAAACAAGTAAATGTGAAGAACCACAGTTGGGAAGCCTATCGTGAAGATTTCAAAAATGGTGGCCTTCCTGATTGGGTGTCCAAGGCGGGCGAAAGTTACCAAGACGGTTCCATTGTTACCTTATGGATCTCGCACAGCAGTGGCGAAGCTACAAGCAGACGGCTGGAGTTGCCCAATATCCACACAAAACTCATGCGCAGACACAGCACCCCTTGTTGCTACCCTTCCCAAAAAACAGAGAGACTCTATCCAATTCTGGGTTAATGGCCACAGCGGAAAGCTGAGTTGCAGTGGATGGGTACGCTTAGAGTGACGAAGTTCGCCTCAGGATCGAATGAGCAGACCAATGGGGCGAGCCTCTTCGTCTGGACCACCATAGCATATCGTTTCTTCCACTACACATAAAATTAGGCTTCATGAAACGTTTATCACATCTCTAGATAAATTAATATAATTAATTTGAAATATAGTAGTATTGATATCAAATACTCCGAGTGTTCTAGAACAAGTTTAATTATATCTTTATTATTTCTTCTGATATTAGAATTTAACGCAGTCTTGTTGTATTATCTTGTATTATCTGTGTTGTATTATCTGTATATCGGTTACCTATAGAAAAGAGATAAACAACCAACATCATCGCGCCGCAAAGATGAGGGTCAAGTTGAAGTGGAAAGTACGAACAGTTTATAAGCCTTTGGCCTTTGATTCGACCCTACTCCAAAAGTCGGGTGAAACCCGAGTCTGTGTATCCCCCCAGTATTGAGTTAATTATTCTGGTAGATTTACATTATCAGTGTTACTCTACTTATATTTACCTGTAAGGGCGGTGTATTATCCGGATCTAATGATAAAATGAGGGACCCGTCTTAAAGTCAATTCGCTTTAACTGTGCCCAATATCAACTGCAAATTGAAAAATAAGTATTTGAGATTATTCATCTAGATGAGGAAACAGTGTCTCGCTAGTTTTTAAAAAAGGCAAAGATGTCTAAACAAGGGAACTCCCAATACGACTTTCTTTAATGATTTACGATATCTGAGTTTCAGCCGCATTACCTCCTAGACATAAATAACCGTTGTGTATATCCTCTTTGTGTAATGTGGAGGTTTCCAAGACGCATCTTTTTTTGTTACTACTACTTATACGTTTACTACTACTACTACATAGCTTACCCCTAAGACGTCCACTACTACTAATAATAAGGATGTTAATAATAATAATATTTAATTAATATTGTAATTTTAATAAAAGGAGAGAACAATAATGAAAATAATTAATAATAATAATAATAATAATTAATAATAATAATAATAATAATAATAATAATAATAATAATATAATAGATAATATAATGAGAAAAATAATCCAAATGGTATCACTACTATAAATAATTAATGAATGAAAACATGGCAGTGAAAAGATCATATATGTATTAAGAATAATGAAGTGAATAATAATAATAATAATAATAATACTTTGTAGTGCCTTACTAAATTTGGGTAGGGCTTTTTATAAGAAGCAGGAGAGTTTGCATCCCAATTGATATGAAAAGATAAGCGATTTGATAGTTTCCTATTGTTATATTTTGGAAAAGAATGTTTAAATTTCCTACATAATCTTCTTAGCTATTCTACAATTTACTATGAGTAGACAACTACTGACTACTATGTACTCTTTACTGAATAATTTAATGAGAATCGACTCCCTATCCCATTAAAAGTGGAATAAAATATCCTATCCAGATCAGCTTATATTAATAACAAGATGTGAAAGCGAGATAAGAACAAAAAGTCATTCCTACATGTTTTATAATTAATACGTTCTTTTTTCTTCATTTT
>JABUQX010082229.1:0-12500 GCA_015478945.1 Trachelipus rathkii | reverse complement strand
GGCATAGAGCTTAGAACAGGAGTTAGTAAAGAATATCAGTTTGAGAGTATATATTTGAGAGAATCAATTGATGATGAAATGTATATAAAAAATAATAAGGTTTTTATTTTTTTAATAATACAAGATAATACTCAGACTTTCCGGACACACCACAATTAACAGGAAAGGAGGAAGAATAGTCTACTACAATTACAACGTGAAGTGTCATTGATATGGAGCGAGAATCAGGTATGAGAGAAATAACGTGACAATGAGTAAATAGCTCAAAGAGAAGGAGGTAAACCATAAATACGGAACTTGGAGAGTAGTGATGCATGCCATACTTGATCAAATGACCAAAAATAGCTTTATTAGATAATTTATATATATGTGAGTCGGAGTCTGACTACCCACACAGGTATTACCACATAGTTCCTATAAGTATGTAAAAGACTAATAAATCTCAGTTAGATATTATCATTAGATTAGGAAAGTATTGTACCTAGTGACCTCGAGCGTGATCGAAAGTCACATATTAATGATTGTAGATAAGGATATTGTAAATGATAGATACTCCGAGATGATTCTAGGGAATAAGTAGAGGAGTTAAGAAGAGTTCAGATTTATATTACAGATATATAGTATATTATTATCTTTTGTTGTGACAAGACCGCTCTCACAGAAGGGTAACGACCCTAGTAGCTTGAGAACAAGGCCTACGAGCCTCTTGGCTGAACATCCTCCTTTCTATCTCGAGTACTTCGAGGAGAACTCCACTCTCTTCCCTCATCTCCTGCATCGACGGCAATCCATGCGGACATATGCGCTCTTCCAGCACTAAGGAAATGTTTGAATACTTAAAGCATAGGGAGTAGTCGGCAAGCTAGAGTTGAACGTGATGACAGGCCGAGCGCACTCTATGCACAACTCCCTCAAAAACCCACTGCGCGGGAGTACGGACTCTATCCGGGCATTTATCATCTTACTTCATGAAGTCTTCACTCACGAGACTTTCAGACACTATTCTCCTATCGTAGCTCTTCCTCGCATATGTTCTCAGGTTACTACCCATGCGCATAGGAGACCGAGACGTCAAAGTCCACACTAGCCCTTACTGCTAGTAGGACGTTGCCACTCTTCGCTCTACTTCCGCATTGCTCTACTAGGTAGTCCCCACTCACCTCATCGTGGTCAGTGCATACCATAGTTTATTCTAAGAATAATAAGAGCCATGTGACTCGTCAACAAACTCTTATTTCATAGTCTCTCTTCGTTTCTCACGTCTGAGTGTGTACATAGTCTATAGTCCTACAGAACAGATACTAAGTAGTGAGGAAATGCCCAAGTTACTCCAACATCTTCTCAAAAATTGATATTGATCTTTTTGTCACTACACTGGACCGCACTGATGATATATTCTTCTATCCTCTCTTGTCTTAGTAGGGATATGACATACATGCTCTCATTGTGCGTCCACGCACTTTCTTTATTATTGTATGAAAATACATGGCGGCTGTTTACATCACTTCAGTAACTATGACACCTTTATTACATTATCTCCCTGCGCACAGACGATTTCGATCTAACTCAGTTAAGATGATGGAGATTAATACACATGCTGGCTTACTTGCATCCTCCAGCATACTGAGCTGAGAACGAGAATTTTCACCATGTAGCTCGTGTATATGTGGTTGCAAATTTTTTCTTTTTTCTTTTTTTCTTCTCCACTTATTATGTACATTTCTCCACTACCTCTATCTTCCAAAATATAACTCACACCCAAATATATTTATAACTATTTCTCCACCTATTCTTTATCTCAGTCCCCTCCACCTCTATTACTCAAACTCTCTTCTCCCTCCTTCTTCTCTTAACTTGATAACTCATACCAGTAACTCTCTCATGAGTATTTATTTCTTAGTTGTTTATAGTCAATATACCTATAGTGCCTCTCTCCAGCTCTTAGTTGGCAAAACTTATATATATATAACTACCTCTTTCATAAACCTGTACTCTACTTCTTCAGCTTCAGCACGCCATATAAAGTCATTCCGCATAAAGCCAAATATCCCGTACCAAATACTCCGATATCTCTCACTCTACTCCCTCTTTTATCTACTTACATCCAGTATACTCGATACAAATACAAAAATTTTATTATAGCGTGACAAAGACGTCTTCCTTGTTATTAACCTCACTGTTACTCACCTACAACCATTCCTTACTCATCAATATTTCATTAGTCGTACATTACATATTTATACTATATAGTATATATATAATTAATATTTCCTTAGTTCAAGACTTCCTCCAGAAGCTCCTCATCACACTAATTCTACACCCTAACATGCATATTCTATACTCTCAACACTCTCTACCACAGTCCAATCTCGTTACACCTAAGGGAAAAGGCATGTAATCAAATGCGTTCTTGTCAAGATTGCTTAGTGGAATAGCCCAATTTTGTGGGATATTTATAATGATCGTTTAGTATAAAATATACACAATACCTTTTCCAAAGATAATACTCAAAACGACAAAGAGAACACCATCAAATAGAATATACATATAGTATAAAAAAACTTTATCTATATATCCGTGTCTAGTCTTCACACCCAAAGCGCCTTGGCTTTACCTATCTACTATGCTCTCCCCGTGTTTCTCAAATAAGAGATGGCTAATATCACTAATTGTTGTATATACTCCCATGCGTTAACAATTCAAGAGATATAGTGGCCGACTACGGAATATAGTTTATTACTATTCGTGCTCTGGAATATACTTCAAACTAATTTAATCAAAAAAAACTAAATTATATTGTTTATAATTAAATGGTCATACTATAAATTTAACATGATTTCCCTTAATACGCGATGCGTGGTACTTCTCACTTCTCTCAGTGACCTTTTATTGGTTACTTGTTAAAATAAATAGTCCAACTATACTATATCTAAATTTATTGACACTCTCTGTGTTTCTCACTCAAATGTACACTCTCTCCATGTTTGCTCTCCTCCCTCTACCGCTCTCTATCCAGATATGCGGTAGGTAGTCGGTATGCCGCATCTTCCTCTCGTGCCTCTACTCTCCTTCTGTTCAGTGTGACTTTGCTAGAGGCCACCTCTAATTCTTCGATAGGTGACTATATTATTCCTCCTCCACTTCGCGTCACGTTCCGCGCTCTCTCGTGAAACACCCTACTCTACAATCTTCGTTACTTTGCGCGTGCTCCTCGTCGCCTGTGTGATTCCACATCTTCGTAGCCCATGCTCTCATCATGAGGGATATAGGCGTGCACGAATCACACATGCTCTCTCGCGCTCTCTCCTCTCTATCGATAGTTTCTATCCAAAACTTCTCCTTGCTCGTACTGCTCTCTGAATTCGCCTTAGCACCATCTTCGCTCTCTTTATCCTCTGTAATTACTCACTGTGGTTACTTATGCACAAGTTATCATAAAAATTTATCTATCCTTTATCTGGTATCCTTCACAATTTCTATGTCCCATCCATTTGCTATCCGTGCCCTCTACTATTGCATAAAGCCCCTTTATCTGTTTTTTTACTGCTTCTTTTCTCACTTTCTACTTGAGTGGCTAATATATATTGTCTTTCTTTCTTATATTTGTTTTCTCTCTCTTTGTGTTTTGTACATTTTACCGCATATAATCCTAAATTTTTCTCACAAGACGCACTCCTCCTCATCATACAAAATTATTCTCAGTTTTCTCTTGTATTGCGCTCTTATTGCTCCCTTTCGTTCTCGATTGTGCTCCACCACTTTGTGTGTCTTTTCTTGTTTCCTCCTATCCATAGTATTTTTTTCTAGATTTCTCACTCTTTCTTGACTTTCCTCTTATCTGTATTTTTTTGTTATTCCTCTCATTCTCTCTTTACCTTCTTCTCTTTATATTGTTCTTACTCAGCTTTCCTCCTCTCTCATTTTTCTAAGTATTAAATTACACATATTTTGCTCTAGTGAGAGACTCTCCTCTCAGCATGAATTGTTACTCACTTTAATATCACACTCTCTCTCTTTTCTTTACTCTGTAGCTTTTCTGCCTTCATTCACAGGTCCGTCGACCATAGACATGTTAGTGAATTCTGTTATTCGCAATTGGTATTACTCGTATTGCTCAGCGTCTTCTATGATGTAGCTTTCATACATGTCCCTCTAAATCCTATATCTATTCAGACGATTAATAATTATATAAGTACTATATAATAGTATCTTTGATCAAATTACTTACCTTGTGATGTTGTTAAATCCATCACTATATATACTCATTGTGAACCGTATGTGAGTCCCTTTGTTAGAATAAATAACCTAATTATACATGATTTTCCAATCCTTTACTCATCATGACAGAATCTTATATTCAGCATCTCTCCTTCTAAATTATTTCTACTTATTCTCCTCTTCACATATTACTTTACTCACTATTACCAATTATGTTATAACATCCTCGTACTATTCTTTATCACCATCTATGCTTCAATTGAATCTCCAAATCTAATATAAGCTAAACATATACATCCTCCTCTTCTTCTTCTACGTTACTTCTACATTTCTCCTCCAAACTAATTCTCCATATATTCTGTCTTTTTTCTCGATTTCCAACAAGGAGGATTAATAATTAAGATTTCATTAATAATAATAATGGTTCACCCTAATTTGTTGCGGCGAATATATCTGATAGAAGTATACCGGCAACTGCATGGTGACTCTTGCTTTTGACTGCTCTCAAATAAGAGAGTGACTTATATTATTATCTTACAAGTGTTATTACTTTACTGAGAAGGGCATGACTTCATTATATATGTTCTAGTGTATTATTGAAATGGGTGCGAATTCAATTCTATTCGGTTCATTATACTATTATTATTATATATTATTATTATCCTATTATAATGTAAGATGTCCACATCTCTCATTGCATTTATTAGATATACCATCTCTATCTCATTATTTATCTCTCCTTTATATATTATACTATATACTATTATTTACCTAGCATTTGCCACGACCTCCTATTTATCACTCTTTCTCTCTTCTACATGCCTCATGCCTCGCATCTCCGCGCGATTCCCATCAACGTCTTAATACCTCATCTCTCTCAATCATCTTCCAGAATTCTCTCCTTCCTCCTTTCTCACCATTACGTCGCAATAAATTATTAGCGTATATGACGCATACTATATTATTGATAAAATAACATATTCTAGAGTTCCTGCGTCTCAAATCTTTCCGGGGTCTATGTAATCTAAAGGTCTGTCTCTTTCACGAGTGTCTAGGTCTCACATTGTAAGTTATTGCTAATAGCTCAATTTCATAATTTCTCAATAGGTACTCAGTGGTGCATTAGAGCTTAGGGCCTTATCCTGCCTATGTTTCAGGTGAGGATATATAGATAGATAGAATTGGCTAAAGTGAAGGGAGGGTTCCCATCCTCTAGAGCCATGCGAATAAGATAATACGTGTAACTCAATAACTGACAAACTACGGTCGATACACTTCAATACCATCTATGAGGCTCAGGTAATTACTCTTGATAGTACGCTTCTTATTCATTAAGGTTTAAATAATGTTAATATTTATATAATTTATACATTTGTCAAATAAGCTGGTGTATATATTATTGTGAGAATAATTTTTAGCAGCTCCTCATCTAACATTAGTTCGATACCGCACATATTTGTTATAAATTTATATTTATTGATAGAATCTATATTAAAAAATATATGAAATAACTGGTAATATAATAAATTTTAGTTGCGCTCCTCCTCTAATAATCCATAGCTATAGGGATATAAGGCACAAAATAATATCATAATATTTATTTTTTGTTCAGTACATTCTGTTGTTATAAATTATCTGATAACTTCTTTTGACTCCTTATAGTAACAATTTGATCTGTTTGTGAATGAAACTATAGCATAACATGAGGAATGAGTACTTGAAAATTTAGGCGTAGCTTTCTATAGTAGACTTAATATTAGCGCTGATCTCAATACTAATACTCATATTTATAGAATTTCTAGTGCTGCACTTCTCTCTCCATTGAATACTATATGTGCAGAGAACATCATATTATGCGTGATCTTCTCACTTCAATATAGTTACTCGTTTTAAAATCATTTCACAATTAATCACTCTTCTTCTAGTGGAAGATCCTCCTACCACTAAGATAAACTTTATCATTAACTTTATTCTTTCTCTCATATATTCCTATTATATAATAATACTCAAGTTCATGATATTTATTAGATAAATAATTACTCTAACTCAAAATCGTACTGAGATTCAAGTCATAGATATACATAATAATAAAAAAATTTATATTAATTAAAAAAAATAACTAATATTTAAATGTAAATTTATTATTTTTCATATTATAATGATAATAATTAATAAATTAATAATGAGGCCTAATACTTAAATAGGATACGTTACCCGCTAATTTATATTCACAAAAAAATAATATATTCAGTTGCCCGAAGTGTTTAGAGATATTAAAAAAAATTATGGAATTACAAGCGTGTTGAAATTTTGTAATGAGGTAAAATTTCAGAATAAAAAAATAATTATTTTTTTTTATTATATTTTATTTTATAATCCCAAAACTACGATAGGTAGAAGAAAACTAAAATAAACATATATGGAATCTAAGCGTATTTAATATTTATTTTAGGTAGTGCATCGAGCCGACGGGTATAAGCTGTGACCATGAGAGGGAAGGGGAACGTTTTCTCATACCCTGATATGAGGGATGAGGCGGTAATAAGGAACCCCCGTCAACACACCAATAATAACCAAAGTAAGCGGGGTGAGTTCCGTGAGACCCTTCCCCGTGAAGGGGGGGAAATAGTCCAACCCCGTCGTTCCCCCAGTATATGAGGCCTCAGAAGGAATTCCGACTAAAGGAATTTTTCCTTTAGAGATCTTAATGGAATTTTTCTTTTAGAGATCTTAATGAAAATATTGTAATATAATAATTAAATATTTTTAATACATATTTCATGCGCTGATTCTAAATATGTTATTTAAGTTTTTCATTGACCTATCGTAGTTTTAGGATAGATATATTAAAAAAAAAAAAAAAAATAAATAAAATTTTATATTTTCATTTTCCTAATACAAATTTTAATATACGCGATTCCATATTTATAGTTAATCATGAGTTTATCTTATGTTAATCTATATCTTAGGTTATTCGAGATATATCATGGCGGGTAACTTCTTTATGTATTCACTCACATTTAATAAAAACTAATAGATAATAATAATTAATAATATAATAATTATAATAATTAAATAATTAAATTATATTATAATATAATAATAATAATAATATAATAATAATAAAATAATTAATAATAATAATAATAATAATTAATAAATAATTAATAATTTTTATTAGAATTAATTTATATTCAAATACACATTTTAACGCAATAATTTAATGTTATACTTAATACGATGTGTGTATATACTTGACCCTTGGGCACGATTAATCTTACGTCACTAGAAATTTAACTATAGAAATAACCATTGAGTAATCTTTAATTAAATATGCACTTGGGACTATTAGATTAGGCTTGAGTGTAGTTAGATGATGTCGTTTGTATACACTTTTGAATTGTTAAATTATATCAACTTAATCTTTTATATTATTCGAAGGAACCTTCTATATTTATAATTAAAACATAATATAGACTTATGAAAATCTACTACTATATTTTAAAGCTGCTGCTTTCTGATATATTACAAATAATCTTTACCGAGTTAGGACAATTTATATCAATCCTAGCAAACATTTTTAGTACGTTTTAGTTCAAGTATACTTTTATTGCCTGTCTATAGTCAAGGTAAAATTGCCTATATATATATATATATATATATATTATATTATATTATAATATATATATATATAATATATATATATATATATATATATATATATATATATACCTATTATATATATATTATATAGATATATATAATATTAATTATATATTATATATATATATATATATTATATATTAATATAATATTATATAGTATATATATAATATATATATAATATATTATATTATTTAAATTTAGATTTCGTGCGATACCTCTTTATTAAAAATCTATAAAATATATTATATATATATAATATATAATATAATATATATATATATATATTTATATATATATATATATATATATATTAATATATATATATATATAATAATATATTATATTATATATATATAATATATATATATATAATATATATAATATATAGATTAGATAGATAGATAGATAGATAGATAGATGAGATAGATAGATAGATTATACGTGCAATTTTTTAGATGATTTTTTTTTATTTTTTTTTTTTTTAAACAGTTAATAATACCTCTCAATCTAGCTTTCTAATCAAGATACAAGTGAGAATGCCCATATTCAAGGAGGGTAGGTACATTATAATGTACTTCATTTCAGTCTGAGTTAATAAGACATCAGCTAAGCCCAAGAAATAATAGGGACCATTACATTCTCCAGCCCGACCAGTTATGAACCTGGGTCAATCGCTTTGTTGAGCGAGTTCTTTTACACCGAGCTACCGGGTAGAGGATAGAGGAGATTCCCTGCTTCTGGCTAAACGCGAAGATTCTTCTTAATATGTTCCAAGTGTGTCCACATACTCAGTAAACATTCACTGGCCAGAGACTAAAGTGAGGAGTATTTTTCACAAATAATTCCAAAGTATATCTTCAGATGTTAAATTTTTCAACAAAAAAAATCCAAAATGATGTACTAGGCCTATCTGCGTCTATAAATGCAACTTAACTGGACAGTATACAGGTTCTATTAATTAAATTAATTAATTTAACTGGACAGTATACAAGTTCTATTAATTAAATTTACTATCGAAGTTTATTTTCTTACTTAAATTATCACAAAAGAACTATTACCAAAATTTTGCTGCTCCTCCAGTTTTTTTACTAGATATTTTTTATTGTACCGGAAAGAACCTGGTCTAAATCTATATTGCTTCTCTAGTTGATTCTTTTAATTTTATTAAATTTTCAAAATAAATCTTTTAAAATTGCTTTATTTCTAAAATTTCACCAGCTCTTATTAATCTATTAATTCGTAAAATCTGTCCAGAAACATTTTCAGGATTCATCCAATGTTCTTAGAACTGAAACATTTAAGGATTTTAAGCTCTTGTTTTGTTTCAACCTTTTGCGTTTGCAGTCTTCTTCTCATTTCTTCTGATTCTTCTCATTGCTTTTTCCTTTCTCTTTTTAATACATCCGATCCCGACAAACAGTCAGCTCATACTCCGTATTCAGATATAGGTTTAGATAAAAAGAATAAAAAAACATGAATGGGGACCGAGATAGGACGAATCCAAAAAAAAATATAAAGAAATAAAGCTATAAAGTATGATAAAAAGATGAATTACTGTTAATTTTAATTGAAAAAGATGCAAAAATAATAATAAAAACAAAAAAACAAATAGCAGAAAAGGATTTTAATCTTATTTTCAGATATGTTATCTGTAGATCTTCTGATTTCCACACTCGCTCTCCTCTTGCAATTAAAAAAAAGAGGTCTGAAATGGTCATATTACCTTTCACAAAGATAAATTTTTTCAAAGAAATTGCTGTGGGTGGATTTTGACAACAGTGGTGCCCTCCTTGCGCTTTTAAAAATTGACGGACAAAACACTGTGAATTAAATAGACGGGAAGGATCCATATTTGCGATTGGGCGGACTGAGGCCCAATTTCCTCCCTTTAAAAATGGACATAAAATAGGAATTTTTAGCCCAATGATCTGCCAGGTGATAGAGACAGCGCAAAACTGTAATCATTGATTTTTTCTCTTCTCTCTATAACGTTTAGAGTTTTTTCTGTTGCTCTTTATTACGTCATTATTCTGATACTTCAATGTTATCATAAAACCCTCACTGGCTTGACATTTCTTACTCACTATACCAACTCCTCACACTACTTTATTTATTTCCATCTTCTACTATAACCTTTCTACTCTTTTTGATCAGCCTAGCTATGCAAAACTAGGTATCTTTGTTTTCTTCTCTCTCAGTCTTCTTCTCTCCTCATGCACTTCCATCTCTCATCTTCATACAATCCTCCATTTCTTTTTCTCTCTTACTGTTCAGTCTATTTTCTTGACTCAATGAAAGGAAAATAAATTTGGGCTTAGCGAACAATTCTTCAGAAAATTTAATTTATTTCATTAGTTCGCTGCATTAAGGGGAATGGTAATTATAATAAACAAAGGACACATAATAGTAGTCGGCGGGCAGATGCACACATTTTGTATTACTTAGATATACTCCTTTGTACTATGCACATTAACCTCTATATATGGAGACTATACTGTTCTAAAGAAATATGAAACAGTAGCATGTTTTTCAACATAAAAAATATTTATTTTCATGAATAATTATACTTAAAATCTTTGTATTTAAAACTATTGACTATATATTACGATAAGCTAAGGTCAAAAAAGATGTATCTTACCCGACTATACAAGCCCTGGAATAATTATAGAGAGTATTGATCGGGTTTATGAGTAAGTAACATCTATCTCTCTTTCAGATATCCCTATTTTCACTTTTTTCCAAAATTTGAATATTTTTTGAGTATATTATGAAAAACCTCTTCTTATACAGTGTCTTTATTATTACATATCCACGTATAATATAATCAATATTCCAATATATTTATTTTACAAAGAAACTTGTGTAATATAGCTGTGAGGGCAATAGAATATACATCTTTATTACTTAGATAATTGTTTTTAGGTAATATAATAGAGTTTATTAAAAAATTAAATTATTATATTTATAATAATTTCCCTAAAACTCTTTTTGGAAAAATTTGATCTTACATATATATTATAGGAACAGATCGATTTAAACTATTAGTATATACATTAAGAAATTATATCTTATAATATAAGTAAATATTTAATTGTGTCACCATCATCCACCGTCAACGACATTTATTGAGCCCTGAAAATTTCCATTCCCTCCGCCTGAACTGAGAACTAAGTAAAAATAAATATAATTTCAAATTATTTTTATCATTATTATTTTATAAACACTAAATAAAAATGCTTGTTATATTGAAATTGGACATTATGCTGAGTCAAAACTTCAAAAAATATATCATAAAAATAAAACTTTGAGTGTTAACTTTATATGAGTTTGCCTCTTATTGAGTGCTTAGCAGGTAGTTATGACTAAGTTTTTTAGAATAGTTAAAATTTTATCCACTCAGCTCGTTATTTTAGAATTTTCACCCGATTTATTTAGTCTCATTTATGAGAAGGAATAATGATTTAGGCTAATAGTATTTTACGTATCGTACGTTATAAGAAATTTTATTCTCAATCCTATGCTAAATACATATATTCATTACTACTATATATAATAACATATCTAATTAAAGCTATGCTGGGCGGCTTCTTAGCGACAATATAAATTTTCAATAGCCAGCTCCATCATTATTACCGTGCGTTGATGCTCTCTATATATATACCAGTAAGGTATCATATTCTTTTATATATATAACAATCCTTTATTATAAATCGAGATGGTTCTGCTTTTTATATCTTTTGTCTTATATGCTCACTGGGACACTAGATCAGAGTCGTTTATCTATAAGCACTCATCTTACAAATTTCTATTTAAAATTTACATTTCCAGAATATAGTAGTACAAAGTTGAAAACACATTTTAGTCATACACAGTGTCTCATGTTAATCATCATGAGTGTTCTATTAAGCTATTTTTCCCTCACTTTCCTCCTTAGTATTCTCTTCCGCTCTTTCATTAGCATGTCGCGAGCTGTGTTACTACTAATTCCCCCAATGACTCGTATACAGCTGGACAGTTCTACCAAATAAGTCCCAAATGCAGGTGCTGCTATTGTGCATTAACTTCACAGCCGCAATGTCAACTTTCGTTGCGTACCATTCAGAAATGTTAGTACTTATAAATGGGCATAAAACTTCTCATACTTCAATCCTATGTAGTAGCGCATTTGCGCGTTTGGATTCCTGGTTGAATATTTGAATATCAGGACGGCCGTCTTTTCTCATCTGTCACTTTCTCATGAAAAGACAACTGTGAAAACTTCAGCTGTTGAAGTTCACTTACAGTCACAGAACTTATTTATTGGGGATGCAAAGAGGTCATAGTTAAATTATTTAAATTTTCTCTAAAATAAAAGCAATAAAAAAATTGAATTAAATAAGTAAACCCATGTGTTTAATACATTAAAAGTGAAAAACAATTAAACGAAGTAACAAAGACAGTAAAAACGAAAGAATGACTAAAAATATCTTTCGCTTTACCCGTCTTTGTTATTTCGTTTGCTAATTTTTGAAATCTCTCTCTCTCTCTCTCTTCTCGTCTCTCTCTCTTCTTCTCTCTCATAATAATATATAATTATATATTAATACATTATGTAAATGCCCACAAGTACAAAAAAT
>JABUQX010082228.1:57500-60000 GCA_015478945.1 Trachelipus rathkii | reverse complement strand
GAAGTAATTCCAAACCACACTGAATAAGGATTCCATTGCAGAATTGCTTCAACAGTTCGATTTCGAGAGAAATTATACTCAGACAAGTTACGAGCTATTCATATTAATATTGCTGAGATTCGATGTGACTTCAAATACTGTACTACCTTTGGAGACGGTATTAGTCCAACCTCCTTCTAATCAAGTTCTCACAAAAGTTGCTAAATTTTCTAACAAGTCCCGATTCAGAACACTTTTCTTATTCCCATTCGGAGTTGTCTGAATGCCAAATAATTTATTTAATATTTGTGAATGTGAAAGTCAGTGCGAATATTTTAAAACATGCGAATATCTAATATATATATATATATATAATGTATATATATTATATATAATATATATAAATATATATATATATATATATATTATATATATACACATATTATATATTATATATATATATATATATATATAATATATATATATAATATATATATATATTTGAGGGGGTCTGAATCCCCCGAAATTATTTAAACTAAAAAGGTTTGATGGATTGTCTCTTAATTTTAATTTATAAGACTAATAAAAATAATCAAAGCAAACTAAGAGCAGACATTAATAGAAATGAAAAGATTTATGGTTCGTGAATATTTCTTAGGTTTAGTGGGTGTTGAAAACACAAAAGGAGAAATCTCTAGCGGAGGCAATAATACGAAGGTTGAAATAGATAGGGATTTTCTGATTGGCCAACGACATGCTGGTGCAGCAGCAATGAAGAAAAGTTTTAGATAGAAGTGTTCAACCTATCGAAAATACTCAACAGCATTGCATGTTCGTTGCTATTGACATTCATATGGAGTACAACGCATCAGAAACTTTATTGGCACAGTGAAAAATACTGGGAACTATTTTAGTTTACCAAGGTGAAAACATTTTTAATAGGAAAAAATAGGAAAGATTTTCCCAGTGAAAAAATTGACAAAAATAAAATGGAATGTATGAAACAACTTGGGTGGAAAGTTACGATGGATTATTATGATATAGAGGAGTTTTTAAATAAATTGTTGAAGGTTTTGAGGAGTTTAAGATGGATCAAGATATTGAACCTTCTTGAAGGAACTCAAATCTTTTTAAATTTGTAATAACGAACAATAGGTTTTTAAGCTTAATTATGGTTTCAACTTTATTCTCCTTCACTTTTCTATTATATGTCCCTACATTGCAGCCTCCATTATTAGTGACAGCAACTGCTCTTGATCCTACTGAAAGTGTGATGCTTGCTTTGAAAAATTTTCGCCCAAAAATCAAGAAAAATTTTTCAAGCATTGTGGAAGATGCAAAGTTGCAACAGAACTGCTTTCTGTTAACGAAGAAATGAATACGCCCAGTGTCAGAAACAATGTAATACGAAAAGAAATAAAGTAATTACAATTTCTTTTCTTGATGATTTTTCAAACCAGTTAGAGAGCAAGTTCGTGAAGCACAGATTCATACTTACCAATCTTAGTAAAATGATTCCATCGATATCTATTAAAAATTTTACGAATTTTGTAAATAAACTTGATTTATGCAGGCACAATGAATTGTTAAGTATTTTAGCATCTATATCACTCACATCACTCACCGCAAACTATAGAAAGATATTTCTCTCCTCTGAGAAGACCCAAAAAATACTTTGCTAATTCCTCAGATAAGTAAAGCCTAACAACAGCACAATATAAGCGAAAGAAGTTATCAATCATTTTGCTGTTAAAAGAGCAGGAATAATAATTTTTCAAATTTTTATTATTATTATTATTATTATTATTATTATTATTATTATTATTATTATTATTATTATTATTATTATTATTATTATTATTATTATTATTATTATTATTATTATATTATTATTATTTATTATTATTATTTAATATAGAAAATGATTTTTTTCTAATTTCTTTTATTTTTATTCTTCGGTTATTTAAGATTATTATTATAATTTATGGGAGTATTTTTATTTTAAAAAACTCCACCACGGACCCGCGAGCGTAGCGAGAGGGGCACCCTGCTTTAGCAGGGGACGTGGGGGGATGATATAGAGGGGGGCCGAAGGCCCCACCCCGGATCAAAAAATAAAATATATATAAAAATATCAAATATCAATTTATAATTATCATGGCGTCTCTACAAGCAAAAAATAGAAAGAATATTCCATGAAAAACAAAAAAAAAAAAAATTGCCTAGTAGATATTTGTATTGGAAAAAAAGATTTATTATGAGTTTTATTATCATTATTATTATTCATTATATTATTATTATTATTTTTATTATTATTATTATTATATTATTATTATTATTATTAATTAATTATTATTTAACTTTAATATGGAATTTGATTTTTTCTCCTTTATTTATTCTTCGTTTATTAATTATTTATTAGTTAATTTTTGGGAAGTAGTTTTATTTTAAAAAAATCCACCGGACCCTCGAATTAAACAAAGAGGGGCACCCCTGCTTTAGCAGGGACGGCGATGACATA
>JABUQX010082228.1:50000-55000 GCA_015478945.1 Trachelipus rathkii | reverse complement strand
AACAATAAAATTAATTTTGTTTGTCTTACGGGAGTGGCAATAGTCGAAGAAATTGTTGTACAGCTGATACCATTGTGTTTTTTAGAATAAGGGGTTTTTAAGCGCTTGTAAACGCGCTAAGGGATCTGAAATAAACGACATATGGAGTGATCTTGGTAAGGATTAGAATTCGAGAAAGGGCAATCAATTATAGCCGTTAACTCTGCTGTAAAATTGAAGCATAAGGGGGAAGGGTATGGGAGAGATGGATGCGGTCAGGAAAGACAGCAGAAGCGCCCACACTGTCCCCTATTTTAGAGCCGTCAGAAAACACTGGAGTAAATTCATCGTGAACTGCGGCATGAGACAACAATGATGCTTTTAACAGGGCAGCAGGATGGCTAGATTTGGAGAGAGATGTCAGAGCCAACAAAATGGTAGGAAGAGCGGGAATAGCCAAAGGTGTGACCCTTCGTCAAAAGTAGAAAGGGAGCACCTTTGAAAAAGGGATGTTGAGGAAATTAAAGATGTATGAACCGTCCTGCAAATGGGCCAGTAATAGATCTGAAGGTTACCTTCCTCAGAATCGGCACAACATAAAAAAACGTAACATAACCAAAGAACACAAAAACTGGCGTGTATGATAAAATTACCCTTGCGACCAAAATACCAGAGTTAACATCGGGTTCGCAACAGAAGAAATAAACCCGCCGTCAACATCACACCATGGGATTCTGACCCCACGAACCGTCTCCAGACTCAACTAGCACATCTCTCGCCAGCCCACGTAACTCGCCGCTCACCATCCCCACATATCCGACCAATATGCTTTGCCCACTCCTATATCTCTCATAAGGTTTTGGAGAGAGCCCTTTCCGCTGGACAATACCTTCCCGCGTCACTCTCGCGCTCTTATAATAATGCGACGACGGAAAACAAAACAAACCATCGGTTTTCCCCCTCCTACCATTTGCTTGGTCTGAATCTCTCTCCAAAATCTAGGCCATTCTGATGCCCGTTAAAAGCATCATTTCTGGTCTCACGCCGCGGTTCACCGTGGATTTACTGCAGTGTTTACTGACGGCTCTAAAATAGGGACAGTGTGGGTGCGTCTGCTTTCTTTCCTGACCGCAACCTCTCCCATACTCTTCCCCCCTTATGCTTCAATTTTCACGGCAGAATTAACGGCTGTAATGATCGCCCCTTTCTCGAATTCTAATCCTTAACCAAGATCACTCATATGTCGTTTATTCAGATTCTCTTAGCGCGTTACAAGCGCTTAAAACCCCTTATTCTAAAAACGCAATAGTTATCTGCTGTACAACAATTTCTTCGACTTCTCCACTCCCGCAAGAAATAATTTATATTATGTTGGACCCCCTTTCACGTAGGGGTAACTGGCAATGAAATCGCTGACAGAGAGGCTAAAATGGCCGCCTCCTCTTTCCGTAGCTGTTCTAGGTACCTCCCGGATGCCATTCGACAAGGTCGCCTCCCATCAACTGATTAATTATTATCCTGCTCTACGACAGGGCTTTCGATCTTGTTTGGCAAGGAGTGTTGGACGAGGTGATCGGCGGACGGGGAAGGGAAACTCAGAAACATTAAAAGGCCGAACATCGGTGGAGTGGTCTTTCCTCCCAACAGACGAAAGCGGTTACATGAGGTAGATACTTGCACGCCTTCGTATTTGGCCACACCAATATCACTCACAGTCACTACATGTCACGAGACCCTCTCCTCCCATCTGCAAATTTTGCCGTCACCACACCCCGCAATCTGTCTCATTCATAATCTTTCATTGATTGATTTCCATCTGGACCCTATTCGCTGTCGTTATTTTCCTACTTTACGCGTCCAATAACACCTTCTTAAAAAGATTATCCCATAATCTTATCTGAATCTTTCCCACTTTAGCATGTAACACATTTTCTTTGTATTCTCAAAGAAGTGAATATTCTTATATTAGGTATTGATTTTGTTATGAAATTCTTTAAACCATTAACAATGCAAGGATAAAATTTTATTTATTTTATTATTTTGAACTGACTGAATATTTCATTTCACCAATCAAATCTTTCTTTGACATTTGAAACATATATATGACAGGGCCCTCCCATGGTGCTGATTTTTCAGCCCAGTGAGGCCGATTCTTTGCGAGCCGTGGTGGGTCCTGTACACTGACTCAAAAAAAAATTATTATATATATATATAATATATATTAATATTATATATATATATATATATATATATATATATTATATATAATATATATATATTATATATATATATATATATATATATATTATATATATATAAATATTATATATATATTTATATATTTTTAATATATATATATATAATATATATTTTATATATATATATAATATATATTATATATATATATATTATATATATATATATATAATATATATATATATATAGTATATATAAATATCTGGAGGTATATATATTCCCAACAGCTAATATTCAGATAACATTTAAAAGAAGAAAAAAAATTATACTCCCACTGATCCATTAAAAAAAACTAAAATGAAACAAAGATATACCAATACATCCATTAAAAAAAAACTAAAATGAAACAAAAATAAAAATACAGTATATACTAAAGTGAAACAAAATATACCAATGCATCCATTAAACAAAAACTGAGTTTACAAGAAAATTTAGATTTTTAAACAACTAGTTACCAAAATTTCATTTCTTTCTCTTATGCTGCGTTTTATCTTCTCTTAGCAAGAACCAGCAGTAGTCACCCATCATGTTAGGATGTACTCTTCCTTGATATCGGTGTTCCATTGTCATGATGTCTTGATGGAATCTTTCTCCCTGTTCGTCACTAACAACGCCCAAGTTATGGGGAAAGAAATCCAAATGGGAATGCAGAAAGTGAATTTTTAGTGACATCCGACATAAAAGCTTCTGATAGCTGTCCAAGAGTTTTCTTACCAACTCTTCGTAATTTTCAGCTTTGTTGTTACCTAGAAATCTCGAAACCACTGATTTAAATGCCCTCCAAGCAGATAGTTCCAAAGCAGTTAACTCTTTCTCAAAAGTGTCATCCTTCAAGAGTTTTCTGATCTGTGGGTCAACGAATATTCATTCTTTCAATTTTGCCTCACTTAAAGCAGAGAACTAAGTCCTGAGATATGCAAAGCCATCTCCATTTTTGTTCATTACCTATACAATTTATATATATATAATTATATAATATATATATATATATATATTATATATATATAATTTATATTATATATATATATATATATATATATATATATATATATATATATATATATATATATATATATATATATATATATATATATATATATATATATAATATATATATATATATATATTACATTGACAAAAAACATATATAATATATATATATATATATATATATATATATATATATATATATATATATATATATATATATATATATTATATATATATTTTTATTGTTATAAATATATATTTATTGTATATATTATATATATATATATATATATATATATATATAGGCTATTTATAAGCGGTTGACTCCAGGAACGAAGATCAATAAAAAATGTAAAATAATTTCAATGATTTTAGGGTAAATACATTAGTAAATGCTGGATTTTCAAATGTAATTTAATTAATATTAACAAAAAAGTAAAAAGAAATTGATATATATTTTTTTTGTGCTTCACACGTAGGCTTATAAAAATGAGTAAGCTAAGGCAATTTATTTCATTTATTTCAGTTTAAATTTGATGTATGTACGTAAAGTTTGTAGAGATTCCATGATAACAATAAATTGATATTTGATATTTTTATATAAATTTTAATTTTTGATCCGGGGTGGGGCCTTCGGTCCCCTCTATGTCATCCCCCCGTTCCCTGCTAAAGCAGGGTGCCCCTCTCGCTTCGCTCGAGGGTCCGGGTTGGATTTTTTTTAAAATAAAAATACTCCCAAAAATTATACTAATAATAATTAAATAAACGAAGAATAAAAATAAAAGGAAGAAAAAAATCAAATTCATATTAAAGTTAAATAATAATAATAATAATAATAATAATAATAATAATAATAATAATAATAATAATAATAATAATAATAATAATAATAATAATAATAATAATAATAATAATAATAATAATTTATAAAAATGAGTAAGCTTAGGCAATTTATTTCAGTTTAAAATTGATGTATGTACGTAAAGCTTGTAGAGACGCCATGATAATAATAAATTGATATTTGATATTTTTATATATATTTTATTTTTTGATCCGGGGTGGGGCCTTCGGCCCCCCTCTATATCATCCCCCCCGCTCCCTGCTAAAGCAGGGTGCCCCTCTCGTTTCGTTCGAGGGTCCGGGTTGGATTTTTTAAAATAAAAATACTCCCAAAAATTTTACTAATAATAATTAAATAACCGAAGAATAAAAATAAAAGAAATTAGAAAAAAATCATTTTCTATAATAATAATAATAATAATAATAATAATAATAATAATAATAATAATAATAATAATAATAATAATAATAATAATAATAATAATAATAATAATAATAATAATAATAATTAAATAATAATAATAATAATAATAATAATAATTAAAAATTTTGAAAAATATTTATGCTATTCTTGCTCTTTTAACAGCAAAATGATGATAAACTTCTTTCGGTTATATTGTGAAAAAATTAGGGCTTTACTTATCGGGGAGGAATTAGCAAGTATTTTTTGGGTTCTTCTCAGAGGAGAGAAATATCTTCTATAGTTTTGCGCGTGAGTATCGTGAGTTGATCATAGATGATAAATTACTTAACAATTCATTGTGCCTGCCATAAATCAAATTTATTTTTACAAATTCGTAAAATTTTTATAGATATCGATGGAATTATTTTACTAAGATTGGTAAGTATGAATCTGTGGCTCACGAACTTGCTTTCTAACTGGTTTGAAAAATCATTAAGAAAAGAAATTGTAATACTTTATTTCTTTTCGTATT
>JABUQX010082228.1:40000-42500 GCA_015478945.1 Trachelipus rathkii | reverse complement strand
ATAATAATTTTATTATAATATATAGTATATTAATATATATATAATATAATATATATATATATATATATTATATATATATATATAATAATATTATATAATATAATATATATATATATATAATAATATATATATATATATATATATATTATATATATATATTATTTATATATATACCCGATTTTGCTTATGGTATGTATGACTTTCCAGTGCCTTTATGGTTCGCCTTTCTGTTATGCGTTCATATCCACACTCATCCTCCAGACAACATATCATATTCACATACTTATATCCACACCCCTTTTCAGGACACACATTTACAGACATCCCTGTCCCTTATATCCATACGTGTGAGGAGAAAAAAATTGCCCACATCGTATGTCCTGCGTGTCGAATAGGAAGGCCGACTAAGGGACGGTCGGGTAGTTAGGTGTGGCTGCCGGTACTACACTTATCCTTTGCATGGAATGCTAATTCATGCCTCGGAGAAGGTCGGTGATGCGCAGTTAAGCGCCTTCTACCTTCGGCGAAAATGTATGCATCGTATGGGTACATGTTTGATGAAATGTCCAGAGGAATACATGTTGAGGAGATGATGAGAGAAGTGATGGTATTTAGAAAGGGCAATTTTGATTTTGCTCGCTGTGACTGAAATTAAAATGAAGGAAAACGTAAAATGAGTGTGTTGGTGTGAAATGGTCTTGTTGTGTTGTGTGGAAAGGAATGAGAGGGGTATAGAAGGATTTGCAATTCTCATGAGTGAGTTTGTTGTAGAGAGCTATGGTAGATTTCTGTCGACTGTGGAGTACTGTAGACGTAAGGTTAATTTCTTAAGTTTGAAAGGTCAAAATTTGTTGTGTGGTTGCGACTTATGATCCATCTTTGGAGGGGTGGCGGCGGCGGCGCGTGCCGTGGGGCGGCGAGCGGGCCGGCGCGGGCGCGGCGGCTAATGTTGAGAAAAGAGTTACGATTTTCTGGGATAATCTGAATGATGTTTTGAATTTGGAAATAGGAGATTCAGTCATTTGCCACATATCTGCCAATTCAAGGATTTTTCTTTACGTTGTGCACCACCACTCACGGCAGAGCCCTTATTCAAGGGAGGGGTGTAGTACTCTCAAAGTTCACCCTCTTGAGCCGCAAAATTAGCATATGAGCACAGAGGCAGGCTTTAAAGTGAGGAGATTAAATTTCAGTAGGAAATACAGAGATGGAGGAGAATTCCAAACAGAGGTTAGGTGGGAAAGAGGACAGCACCACAGAAACTAGCTGAGTTACCAATAGCAAACACACTCCAGTGCGCAGAGTACAGCACTATTGTGCTACGAAGGCGGGTGCGTAAAGGTGGGGTGGTGTAGGGTGGGAAAACCCGTTTTTTTCAAATCTTGTGTTTTTTTCATGAAAAAAACATGTTTTTTCATGTTTTTTCATGTTTTTTTTCTTTTTTTCAGTTTTTTTTTTCGTTTTTTCATTTTAAGATGTATTTTAAACATATAAGAGGCTAATATGATATTTCACTTGGTATCTTATATTTTTCCTTCAAGATATAAAGGTAAACATTGCTGAATAAACAAATTATTCATTTTGTTTTATAATAATAGCAGCAGAACTACCTTTTCTCTTCATATTTTATCAATTGTTTTCGTACAATTTACAGATAGGTTGGGAGCTGCAGATGTCTGTTCTGTAGGCTGTTATATTTAACTATTGTATTTTACGTTTGTATCATATATCATATTTATAAATTTAAGTCACATGTCAATTGTATATTATATTTATATAGACTGAGTTGAATGACAAATCAAAAGTGACTTAAGATGAAATGATAAAAAGGATTTGAAATTAAAATTATACCAAGATTGTAAATGATAAGGAGGATGAGTGAATGACTAATAAAATATTTGGCTTTGGAATTATCACCTTTTGATTCACTAATCACTATTTCCCCACTCCCAGACCCCAGTCACTACTGGTATGCCCTTACTGTGCCTGGGACTACTGTCAAGCTCATTTTCACTGGGCTCATCAGCGTGATCAGCCACATTTTATTTTGATATGACTGATAAGTCTGATATCTCAGTCGTAAGAAGTATCGTGTGAGAATGACAGAGTTGTGAAGGAGCAGGGGCAGTAATAGGACTCTTAAGCTTAGCTGCCAATAATCATCTCTCTCTCAGTTGGCAAATTTTCAGAATTCCTAGTCTAGATTTATGAGCAATAAATACTAGTGTTTGCAACGTCTACACAACAAAAGTTATATTGTTATGGGGAGCCTTTGCCACCTTCATTTACTTTAAAAGTACAGTCACACGATTTTTTGCACGTGGGCATTTCTAAATTCTGATGAAATAATTATGATAAAAATGTTACTGAAACTGAAACAGTGTTAGTAGCCAATAGTGAAGCCATGATCAGAGATGTGAAAGTTAAATTTCAGAATATAAATATTGAAATATGGAAAACCATAAAAATTTGAACACAAACTCAGGGGATTCCACCTTGT
>JABUQX010082228.1:27500-35000 GCA_015478945.1 Trachelipus rathkii | reverse complement strand
CGTACGATAAAACACATATTTTATTTCATTACTTATTATTTATTATTTCAATTAAAACATTTTTATTATTCCATTATTATTATTAACTAACAATACATAAAGATTATTAACACTGACTAATTAAACTACTAATACCCTATACATATCATTACTATTCATTATTATTAATTATTATTTTATTATTTTATTATTATATTAGCAACTATCACATCACTCCTATATTATTATTATTATTTTATTATTATTTATTATTATTATTATTATTATTATTATCATTATTATAAAAGTTTTTGATTTTATTTCCAAGTTTCTAAATAGTTATTTCTTTACAACTATTAATTTCTTAAATAATCTTTGAAAACAATTTACATGAGGAAGAAGAAGATATATTTATTACATTTACCGACGCGTTTCGTCTCTAAACTTGAGACATTCTTAGAGGATTGATTCTAGGAGCGAAATGAAGTCTTAATTATATTAAGTGAATTAATCAAAGGATATTAGTCTAACAGAATAAATACATTAAAATTTTATGTTAAATGTTCCTGTCTGCGTGTTTGATAGTAAAAAGGCCTCTCGCAATTTTAAGTTATCTGGACTTCACATATCCGTATATTATTGTGAAAGGTTTAGAGATATGCTAATAGTGATTGAACCATGTGCCGGTTTTGAATGTTCAAAGATTTTGCTGGGACTGTGGCGATGTTGATATGCCTGTCCGACACACGAATCGTCGTGTAACCAATATATGTCGACGTACAGTCTGATCAGGGCAGTTAAATTGGTTACACAACGTTGATGGTTGTCGTTCAAAGCATCTCTTGTGCTAAAGGGGGATGACAGTTGTTGCGCGGATTTATGGTATAGTCTGACTTTGATTTTTGAGGTGTCTTTAGTTTAGGTGAGAGTTCAAAATAATACGAAGGCATTTCTCTTCTTAATTGAAATCTATAACACTGAAAGTTTTTGAAGAAGAAAATTTGTTGAATTTTTCTGGTTATTATTACTTTTTTTAAATAATTTGTAATGGTTTTTTTAATAATTTTCAACTGAATATTGTGGTTGATCACAGTTAATTAAATTTTACTTATAGCGGACAAATCTTCATACAAAACAGGTTTTCCAAGTTAGCAACTAGGTTGTATCGCTCTGTAACTAAGTTTTACGATAATTCTCTTGTAAATATGTCGGTGAAATAGGACCCATGTTCATATACAGACCATTATCAGTGGGTTTGACATGAACGCCTGTAGATATTGAGCCGTCAGAATTAATATTGATTTTAATGTCTAAAAAACAGATAGCATTATTAACCTAAGTTTCATATGTAAATTTTAAGCATGACAACTAGTGAATTCTATTGATGAACTGATGTATATGATTTCTGTCCCTAAAGATAGTGAGGGTGTCGTAAACATACCTTATGTCAAATACGCGGTTAAAGTTGTTTGTTTCACGAAGGATTTGGTTTTTCCAGATTGGACATATATAGAAGTCTGCAAATGTGGGTCCAAGTGGTGAGCCCATGACATCCACAGTTTGTGGATATATGTTTTCTTTAAATTTAAACGGTGTTTGGGTTCAACAATTAATAAAAAGTTCCTCATATGTTGTTCTGAATATTTCTGGTGGAGGTAGGTTATTTGGGAGATGATATAACTCGTTTAATTATTATGGTCCAATGTTTCAAGAAACTGGTACATTTGTGAAACAAAGACTCTACATCAAGAGAGGCAAATATATTAGTGGCTTCAAGTTTTTAGTTTGATATTTGCATAACGTCCTTATTATGTGATTACTATGAAGAGTATTAAGATATGGTCTCGGATAATACATGTTCAGAATGATTGGGCCAATTATCGTTGTGTAAACAGTCTCCGCACTAGATATTACAGGTCTCAAAGGTGGATTTTCTGAGTTTTTTTGTATTTGGCAATCCATATATATGTTCTAAATTATAAAATCCAGTTCTTTTATTTTGTCAGAAATTCTTTTATTTTTTTTATTCATAACGATTCTGTTAATGTTATTTTTAAGTGTTATTGTTACGTTGTTCGAGTTATTTTAAATAGGGTGTGTATCATTAAGCCGTAGTGACAATTTTCTTCATAATCAGTTTGTTCATTAATAACGACTCCACCCCTTTATCTGGGCGTTCTGATAACTATCATTATTATTTTTAAGGCTAGAAATTGCTGTCTTATCATCTTTGGTGAGGTTATAATTTCGTGGTCTTTAAAGAACGAAAAAGAAAAATGTTTTAAGTTTAGCTTTAAGATGATCATAATTGTTAACTGTAATAGTCTTAAAAAATTGATCTTTTTGTACAATGTCATTGAATAGTTTCTCTACTTCGATAGATTTCTCCAATTTACTACACTTTGTTTTCAGTCCTAAATTGAGACCATTGTTAAGAATGGATGTTTCATTTGTGCTTAGTTCATAATTTGATAAGTTAATAATAAAAGATTTGTCTTCTTTAAGGAGAAATTCATTACCATAGAGTTTCTGTAATTTCTAGATGTGTTTGAATCTGATATCCTTATTGAGATCAGAAAGTTATCTAGTGAGGAACATTATTAGAGAGTAAAAATAAAAATTTCCAGTTGATTTCTTAAGATCAATTAGACAACGTACTGTTTCAATCTTTAGATTATAATTTTTCATTTCTAGTTCTTTAATTTCATTTAAAAATAGTTTGAGTTTGAAATCTTTTGTTAATTCACTATTCTGAAGTTCTCTATGATAAAGTCTTATATTGAGAAAGTTTGGAAACAGCTGATTAACTTTGCAATAATTTAGGAATTCAGGCCTAAATTATTAAAGTTTTTGATTTTATTTTCAAGTTTCTAAATAGTTATTTCTGTACACAGTTTAATTTTCTTAAATAATCTTTTGAAAACAATTACATTGATAGAAGAAGATATATTTACATAGATATCCCGACGCGTTTCGTCTCTAAACTTGAGAAATCTTCAGAGGATTATTCTTATGAGCGAATTGAGTCTTAATTAATATTTATATTAAATTCAAATGATATGAGTCTAACTGTTAAGAGGTCTAATGATATTTTAATCTCTGGTCTGCGTGGTTTTGATGTAGAAGGCCTCCGCATTTTTAAGTTTCTGGACTTCACATGATCGGTATAATATTGTGAAGTGTTTAGTGATTTCAAAACTCAAACACTTTTTAATGAAATTAAAGAACTAGAATTGAAAATTATAATCTAAAGATTGAAACAGGACGTTGTCTAATTGATCTCAAGAAATCAACTGGAAATTTTTATTTTTACTCTCTAATAATGTTCCTCACTAGATAACTTTCTGATCTCAATAAGGATATCAGATTCAAACACATCTAGAAATTACAGAAACTCTATCGCGTTACACACTCCGTGAGCGTTCTCATATATACGAGAATGACAATCTTTTTATTATTAAACTCTCTCAAATGTCATGAACATTTTAGCTATTTTTCGATATGGGTCTCAATTTTTGGACTGAAAACAAAGTGTAGTAAATTGGAGAAATCTATTGAAGTCGAGAAACTATTTACGGTGAATGTACAAAAAAGATCAATTTTTTTAGACTATTACAGTTAACAATTATGATCATCTTAAGCTAACTTAAAACATTTACTTTTTCGTTTCTTAAAGACCACATTATGATAACCTCACAAAGATGATAAACAGCAATTTCTAGCCTTTAAAAATAATCAATGACATAGTTATTCAAACCGCCCAGAACTAAAGGGTTGTGGAGTAGTTATAATGAAACAAATCTGATTATGAAAAGAAAATTCAAACTACGCTTAATGATGTTGTCAAATTTAAAATACTTTCCGATAAAACTGACAATACAGCTATAAATAACATTAATATTATCTCGGATGAAATACAAAACAAAAGAATTTCTGACAAAAAAATTTAAAGAACTGGATTTTTATAATTTAGGACATATATTGGATTGCCTAAAATACACAAAAAACTCAGAAAATCCACCTTGGAGACCTGTACATATCTTATGTGGCGGAATGTTACACACGAAATGCCCAATATTCTGTCTGAACAGTATTATCCGGACCATATCTTAATAAACTCTTTCATAGTTAAAATCAAATAATGAAACATTATGTAAATTATCAAAATTAAACATGAAGACACTAATATATTCCCCTCATGTGAAATAGAGTCTTTGTTCGCAAATGTATCAGTTTTTGAAACGATTGACTTAATAATTAATGAAGTATATCACTCAAATAACCTACCCCCACCAGAAATATCCTGAACAACATATGAGGAACCTTTTATAATTTGTTGTACCCAAACACCGTTTAATTTAAAGAAAACATATATCTCCAAACTGATGGAGTGTCGATGGGCTCACCACTTTGACCTACATTTGCAGACTTCTATATGTCAAATCTGGAAAAACAAAATCCTTTGTGAAACAAACAACTTTAACCCCCGTATTTACATAAGATATGTCGCACGACACCCTTCACTATCTTTAGGAAATAGTTCATATACAATCCAGTTCATCAAAGAATTTCAAACGTTGGTCATTGCTTTAAAATTTATATGAAACTATTAGTTAATAAGCTATCTGTTTTTTGGGACATGTAAAATCAATGATTACACTTTTCTGACGGCTCTAAATATCTACAGGCATTGTCATGTCAAAACCCACGTGGATAATGGTCTGTATATGAACTATGGGTCCTATTCACCGACTATTACAAAGAATCTTTCGTAAAACTTTAGTTTACAGAGCATACAACCTATGTTCATCTTGGAAAACTTTTGATGAAGAAATTTGCCGCATTAAGTAAAATTTAATAAACTGTGATCATCCACAATATTCAGTTGAACAATTTAATATAATAAAAAACCCATTACAAATTATTTAAATAAGAAAGTAAAATAATCAGGAAAAATTCGATAAATTTTTCTTTCAAACTTCTAATGCTATAGACTTCAATAAGAAAGAGAAGTGCCTTCGTAATATTTTAAATTCTCACCTCAAAACTAAAGGACACCTCAAAAATTAAAGTCGGACTATACCATAAATCCAAACAACTGTGCATCCTCCTTAGCACAAGAGATGCTTGACCGACAACCCATTCACGTTGGGTGTACCAATTAACTTGCCCTGAGCAGACTGTTACGTCGGACATATATTGGCTTCACACGACGATCGATCTGTCGGACAGGGGCATATACAACATCGCTACGCAGTTCCCAGCAAAATCTTTTGAACATTTCAATACGGCACATGGTCAAAACTATTAGTAATATTTCTTAACACTTCACAATAATATACGGACATGTGAAGGTCCAGAAACTTAAAATCTTTGTGATCTAATTCCCAGTCTTCTACAATCGCCGGATGATATCTACGTGTGAAAAGATTCCGTGTGTGCGCTTCTTTAGAGCTCCTGACTTAGCATTTGATTTAATTATTATATATTGAATTTTAAACTCATTCGCTCATAAGTAATCAATCCTCTGAAGATGCTCTCACAGCTTTAGAGACGAAACGGAATAGACGGTTGCTTTATGACTACGTAAATACCCATATCAGGTTCTTCGTCATGTATATTGCTTTCCAACGATTATGTTTAAGAAATTTAACTCATTTTTATTTAATATGATAATTTTAGAACGTTGGAAATAAAATCAAAACTTTTATAAAATCAAGGGCTGATGTTGAATTCCTAAATTATTGCAAAGTTAATCAGCTGTCTCCAAACTTTCTCAATATAAGACTTTATAATAGAGAACTTCAGAATAGTGAATTAACAAACGAAGGAAAAATGAAACTACGTTTGCTTTAAATTAAAGAACTAATAAATTCATTAACCGCTCTGCCGTGTGTCCGGAGTGTGTATCTACACATATGAACTCTCGCGCGCAACATTTTTATTTTTTTATCTTAATGGCTTTCCTCTTCAAGATGACAATATATCCCGATCTCAATAAGGGTACTCGTTCTAAACCACTATCTCCTACGAATCAGAACCTATAAGATGTGAATAATATCTCTCATATAAGCATACATGTCCAATATTATCTTTCTTTGTGTATAAAGAAAACTTTATAAGTTTATAATATAGTATGTAAAATACATAAGGAAAAATAATACATTTACAGGCAGTCATAAACAATGGTTCTCAATATATTTTTAGGACTGTTAAAAATAACAAAGTGTTTAGTTTAAAATTAGAGGAAGATCTATCGAAGTCGCTAAGAAATATATTACAATGACAATTTGTGTACATAAAAAGATCAATCTTTTAAGACTCTATTATGTAATTATAATCACATGATTAACTACTATATAAATTAATAGTTTCATTATACGTAATAGCTATTAATAACTTTATAAATAATCATTTTTCTTTTTATCGTTATCTTAAAAGACCAGCAATTATGATATATACCTGACAAGATGATAATATACTCAAGCAATTCTAGCTCCTTTATAAAATAATAATGACATAGTTATCAAACGCCCATGAATTAATAATATAAGTGATTAGTGTATGTGTATCTCAGTGGTAGCGCTAGTTTATTGATGAGAGGCTAAGCAGATTGTGAGTCTAGAGAACTATAGATGCCATTAAGGATGTTGCACATAAAACGACTCATATAAATTAAGATAAGACCCAGCACCAAATTAATAAACTTCTGATTAAAACTAACTAATACATTAACTAAATATAATAACCATATTAACCTCTAGAATCAGCTTATGAAAATAAAAAAAACTAATATAAGTAAATATTTCTGGAGACAAAATTAATAAGAACTGTGAATTATATATATTAATTTAGGATACATATATTTATAATAATTATTAATGTGAGTATATATGCCTATAATAAACACTAAAAACTTTTCCAGAATATAAATATATACCTTTTAGAGTACTCAACTGATGTGGCAGGCTACGTGTGCTTAGTGTTGACTTGGCGATGAACATGGGGGCTTTGCATCGAAGATAGTTATATATTATGCTCCCAATATAATTATATACTATGAACTATATTATAATCCGACAATTTAAATAACTCTTATCATTAGTTTAATTACTAAAATATAATTGAAATAACGTTATATGCTAAATATATTAATCAATAATAAATTACATTGAATGAACACTAATATATTTGCCCCATTATTAATGTAGAGTCTTTGTTCACAAATGTACCAGTTCTTGTGAAACGATTGATATAATAATTATACGAGTATATCACTCATAATTAAATATCTTTACCTTATCTCACTCAGAAAATATTACAGATACAATACATATAGAGGAACGTACTATTTATTAATATTGTTTAGTTAGGCATTAAATCAAACCCTATTATTATATATATTTTAAATAAGAACACCGAAATCATAGTAAAACAATTATATTCTGCTCAATAATATCTATGTGTTAGAAGTGTGATGCAATAAATATTAAAAGCTGTCTGTGTTGTTTTTCTTCACAC
>JABUQX010082228.1:0-22500 GCA_015478945.1 Trachelipus rathkii | reverse complement strand
AGTTCATTTTTATCTTCTCTGACTTCTTCTACTAGAACTTATTTGTTTATGATTATTTAAATGGAATACTCAAATTCCACTTTTTATTTTCGGTTCTCCAGCACTCTCTCTCTCGGATATCGTGATTATCTCATGTGACCTGACTATTATTTTCTCTAACTCACCTTAAATAATTTATCATATCTGCTTAACCAAACCGACTAAAATTCCTATCCCTCTCTCAACTCTTAAAAAGTAGAACCAAAAACAATGTCCTCGACGTTTTGTAAGATATTTTAGTTCGGCACTTTGTGCACCCTTATGTTCTTTTACTCACGATTCGTAGACATCCCATATATACTTCTGAATGTTTCTGTATATATATTAAAATGATATCTGAATCATAGGTGAATATTATATACTCTTTTTTTTCCTTACCCTCAACTACAACCTCCCTAACACGATTATTAAATATTATTTTAATGTTAGGTAAATGCATTGGATATGAAGTTTCTTTTAATGGTCTACTTAATGTATCCATCTAAATTTCCCTAACACTTCTGTTTTTATTCAAAATAAACCAAAAAAAAATATAATAAATATCGTTTTGTTTTGGGGTATAGGGGGTGAGAGAGGAGGCATTAAAAAAAAGCATAATCTCTTAAATATATATATATATATATATATTAATATAATATTAATATATAATATATTATATTAATAATATTAATTAATATAATTATATATATATATATATATATATATTAGTATATATATATATATTGATTATATATTATAAGTATATATATATTAAATATATATATATAATATTAATTAAGATATCAGTGGCTGATTTATTTGGATTTTGTGAAGGGATAGGGTGTTGAACTATATATATATATAAATATATTAATATATAATTATATATATATATTAATATATATTATATATATATATTATATTATATACTATAAATATTATTAATATTAATTATAATTAATATATAATAATATATATAGTATTATTAATATTAATATATATATAATATTAATTAATATATATATATATAAATATATATAATATATATATAATATATTATATATTATAAATATATATATGTTATAAATATTATAATATAATATATATATTATTAATAATAATATAAAAATATATTAAAAATTTATAAAAAATAAGTTTCTATCTATGTTATCGAATAAAAAAATCCATGTGCTCGAAATTTTAATAAGCGCACAATATTTTAAATGATTATAATATATTGTAAAAAAGAATTATGAAAAACATGAGAGCGATTTTTTAGAGAGCGTAGCGTTTGATTCTTCTTAATTTAAATAACACTGACGTATTATGGAAAAGATGGAGGTGTTTCAATATTTTTTAGTAGTCACATTGTGAAAAAGTGCTTCCTTTTTGATTATCTGAAGTTAACTACTAGTATTAAAATAATTAAGCTATTTGTGAATTTATAAGAGCATTTATAATTATTTAATAATATTTACTTGAATATAATATGTGCTACAAACCATTCATTCATTATTGAACTATACTTGAATTTCATCACTTTAATTAATACTCTTAATAATAGCTGTAATTTAATATAAATATAAAATACTAATTAGCTTATATTAATATAGGGTGTGCGGCGCCTCACCTATAGGTGATAGGAAATACGCTCCCTGTAATTATAGTTATTAATACTATATATTATAAGTTATACATTAGTATCGTATTAATAATATAAGGAATCATCATCCCACCTCGACATTTAAATATTATCAATAAGTCGCTGTATATATATATATATAATATATATATTAATATATATATTATATATATTATATTATATATTATTATATTATAGATATTATAGTATATAATATTATGATATATATATATATATAGTATATATATTAATATATATATATATTATATTATTATATATATATTATATATAGTCATTAATCTATTAGTATTGCACGTAAATACCAATAAATTTTACTCTCTTATATCTCCTATTCATAAGTTATCACTATACAATTTATTTCAATACCTGAATAACCTAACTACGAAAATTTTTATGCCCATACTCAAGATAAACCAATATATAATATATATATTATATATTATATATATAAAATTTATTAATATATATTAATATATTAATTAATTAATATATATAATATATATATTAATATATATATTATTATATATAATATATATTATATATTATATTTTGAGGTTATACGGAGGAATTATCCTCGGGTTCCGGAATTTGAACTTTATTTTATACGGTTTCCGGTTCCGGTCCATACTCGGATACACGGAATTGCTAATTAGTTGATACTTATGATATATTATCGTATCCAAAATATTTATTGACTAGAGAGGATAGAGACTTAATATTTTAGGTATTTATTAAATAACACCCCGAAAAATGGCTCGCTAACCTTTTGGCAATTTATTTAAATATTACAGATAAGCTTAAATGGCGAGTATAGTAGTCTCGAAAATGTTGTATATATTTTTGACAGACTCGTGATATCATTACTATGATTATATTAACCAGTAATTATTGAAATAATAACATGTATTACTCCCATAATATCTTACAAAATTATTAAGTGATAAAATAGATACTCCATGTTTAAAATTCCAAAATATTTTAAATAAATTATCCCTAAATTATATATAAATATATATATATATATATTATATATATATATATTAATATATAATATATTATAATTATATATATATATATAATATTATATATTAATTAATATTATAATATATATATATATATTATAATATATATATATATAATATATATAATTATATATTATAATTTATATCAAAAATATTTAAATATTAATTATAATATTTGATCGATTTTCGTTTATTTGTCATTTATGCATATTTACAATGTGTCAGATTAAAGAAATGCTTATACGTTTTTTAAGCTACGAATTTTTGTGATGCATAATAAACGACTCGCGATTATCTACGAAGATTATTTACTATTGTTATTTATAATATCCTCCACCGAGAAAATTGGAATCAGCTGTGTTGATGGAAGCCTCTCTCCGTTCGATTTATAGGAATATAAACTCAGAAATAAAAACACAATATTTTGGAATTATATTATTATACAAAGTAAAACTTGTATTAACCTATTAGTGATGGTAGTTATCTACATTTGGATAAAGAAATTATTTAAAGCAGATTTATTATATTAGAATAGAAACATTTATCAATTTCAATACGGGTATTTAATATATACCTATCTCTCACTAATGGGACGGTATGAATATTGTTTATTTACATATTTTGTGACTCGATAAAGCTCTATCAGAAAAAGATATATTAAAATATATATATAATTATTTATAATTATTATATATATATATATATATATATATATATAATATGTATATATATAATATATAATATATATATAATATAGATATAATATATATATATTATATAAATATATATATATATATATATATATATTATATATATATATATTATTAATAATAATATATATATATATATATTATATATATATAATATAATATATAAATATAATATATATATGAATATATTAATATATATATAATATATTATCACTATTATTATTAATATTAATATTCACAATAAAATAAATATTAACTTAACATGATATGTGTATTTTCGTTTTTATACATTCTGTACTTTACTGTCGATAAGTGCGAAAGGTAGCTCACCCAGTTTTAGCACGAAATTTGTGCATAAACGATCGCGATTTCTTACTCAGAAGTAATAAATACTATTTACTATTGGTTTACAAACAATTGGAAATACGCTGTTTAGTGATGGAGTACCCGTTCGATTTGGAATATAAACTCAAGAAATTAAAAATATCAAATGGTATTATATATATATGTATATATATTAATATCAAAAATACTGATCATCACTATTTGTTAATAGGAGTTTATCCCATTTGAAGATAAAATATTTTATAGATCAAGATTTTAATATGTGAAATGAACTATAATATTATTACAATTTCAACATAACGGGTACCTTACCATGGATCAGTGACATATTGTGTTTATTTACAATTTTGTGTCTAAGAATTAGTCATTAAAATTCGGCTAATCTCCTTACGATTTGCGCTCAAGAAGTGATTTGACAAAATAACGAAGGCTAAACTCTCGAACATATTCGTTTTTTAATATAAAAATGTTACTAATGCCACGTAAAATATAGTGATAAAATCTTAAATATACTCATAGTGATATACAGTGAAAGGTCTCAGGTAGATTAATAGATAGAAATAATATACGGACAAATATGATTGAGATATGCTCTTCAAATCTAACATATTAAAATATTTTCTAACTGGACTGTTTTTCGAAGAAAGCACGCTATATACATTTGCGACGCCGAAATGTGATATAAGGAACGTTGATGTTAGGTCATTAAGACAAATTTCTAAATATCTTTTAATAATTTAATCTAATCGTATCATCTATATATATAATAGACTATTTTCGTAAATAACAATTAGTAATATTAAATATATTTTATAAAAAAATAATATGCTCGTACTTATCTTCTCAATAATTTTTTTTATACTTACTTTAAGATAAGCACTCAATTAAAATAATTATAATTATAGTGATAAAATAATAAACTTATCAATGTTAAATAATAACTATAATAAATCATATATTTTATTTTTATAAAGTTGGCTCTCGGACAATATCTATGTTCTCCGTACGATAAAGTACAGTCATGCACACATTACACAAAAGATTGCGTGTCCGAAAATTATTAACATTGGATTGATAAGTACTATTATTTAATTATATATATATATTTATTACTATATATATAATATATATATAGCTTTATATTGTTTGTATATTAGATATATATATATATATATATATTATATATATAATATATATATATATATTAATATATATATATATATATATTAATATATATATTAATATATATAATATATTTATAATATATATATATATAATCATATATATATATATATATATTAATTATATATATAATATATATAATAATATATATATATATATTATATATATATATGCTCAAATTGCAAAATTTTCTTTTTCATTATTTTTTTATTTTGAATTTGTCTAGGAAATGGACTTAGGTTGCGGTGCTCGGTGCGGTTTATGCGTATATGTCGAATCAAATAAAACTTTATATATGCTCACACAGGCACCGCACCTCGGCCACCGATACTCTGACTACCGCACCGCACCTCCCCGCACCTCTGAGTGCGTCCCGGTGACTCACCTCGAAATCAACTTATTATAGAGATCTGTCTCAAAATATATAAATTGTGTGATTTTATTTGATATTACTCTCTCAGTTTAAATTAATATATTTATAAAATGCGTCCTAATTGGTTAGTATTGTGACGTTTTCTTTGTCTAATTCATTTATTAATATCGGACCTAAACCAGAAGTTACCAAATTAGGCAATCTAGAAGTGCTGTAGAAAATGGGATTGCATTTACGTAAAAAATATAAATTGTAGTATGCATATACTTATGTAAAAACGTTGGCGATGAGGAATACTTTGAAAAAAATATTAGTATTTGGTATTTTCATCTTAACACCCCTAAATTATATACTTTTATGCTTCCTCAAAAGTGCTTTTATTTTGTAAAGCAGGTATATATGTCATTACATTGAATATAAACCCTTATTTATAATACTTATTAATACTTTTAATCATTATAATATATATATTATATATTATACTTAATATTAATATATATTATTATATATATAATATATAATATATATATATATATATATATATATTATATATATATATATAATATATATATATTAATATTAATATTATATATATATTATTGATTAATTATCTACTGTATTCGAGTTCCTTGCGATACTCAGTGGTACAAAATTATTTCTTGTTGATATATATATATACCACTTGAACGTATGGTAGTTCACAAACAAAATTACTAAAAAACTTTTGTCATAATAAATAACATACTCACTCTCCCAACCGCTCGTATAAGAGGTGGAGATTTTAATTATAAATATATATTATGATATATATAATAATTTAATATAATATAATATAATATATATATAATATTAATATATATTATATCTATATATATATATATATTATAATATATATATATAATAATAGATATATATAAGTATATATATTAATATATATATATATAATAATATATATTATTATATATATATATATATAAATAGTATATATATTATATATATATATTAATTAATTAATAATATATATATAGTATATATATTATAATATATATATATAAATATAGAAATATTAATAAAAATATTAGATATATATAAATATATTATATATATTCTATTAATATTAATTTTTAAAAACCTAAAAATGATTGACTTACATTTTTCGATTTCATTTCAAACTTTTGGGAGACTTTATTAATTTCGCGTTTTCTTTTGTAGTGAAAAGAAATATTATTTTCGGATATATGTTTGATCGTGTGTGCAAAGAATTACTCTCTTTATATCACCTCTTGCTAGAACTTTTGTTCACTTCTCGTAAATGATTCGTCTCTACTCCTCTCTGCACTCCTCTTAATCGTGAACCCTTTCTAGCCAAGAATTAATTTTTAAATTAAAAACCCTGTGTTTTGAATAATATCCCATATTACGAATTTCAAAATGAAAATAGACTCAGTAATATTCGATAATTTTATAGTCTCGGATGTAATAATGTTAATACTGTAGAGCTTTATTATGTTAACCTTATATTAATGTGATTCTCATCTTCAGAATGATCTTCTTGTATATATAACCTGTGTCTCGGAATGATAATATATATATATCTCATTAATTGGTAATTGTAATTCGTTTTCTCATTATTTCTCTCCATTTATCTCACTATTATATCAATATATATACATGACTTAATTTTTCTCGTGTTAGTTAATTTATACCTAAATTAATCTAGTATTCTCCTCAGATTCTCCTCATCGAGGCCTTTGGTAATTGAACTTTATTTTCTTGCTACTGATAATATTGTATATTCACTATATCTTAATTCTAATATTCTATTGTCCAGTTTGTTGATTTGTCTATTTATTCCTCCTATTATTTTCCTTTTCCCATTACCATAACAAACAGTATTTTTCTCTTGATACTATAACCTGTTTCTCCTCACTGACTCATCTATGCAGTTGTGTGTCACTTCCTGAGTCAATGAATCGTCTTCGTCGAATGGATCTATTTCATCCGCTAGGGAGAGTGTATTTCGATGTATGTGTTTGTATTATCTCATTTTACATCTGAAGGAATATGAGTGTTTCTATGTATGATTGATTCATTCATTGAGAATTTATGAATCTAGAGTATAGGCATGCATTAAGATTGTATGTGATGATCCAATGACTCTACTTACTCATATTAGATAATTGTTGCCCTTAGAATGGTATTTATTCTACTGATCTTATATGTGTATGCTATCTTGTAACTGTGAATTTAATTCTCATTTATATATTGTGATTATTTATTTACTTGATCCAACAGACACATTAATATCTTTTGACCCATAATTCGTATAAGATTCAACAGTCTCTCTCTCAGCAGAATGACAAGCGGATCGACTCGCCTCGACCCCGGACAAGAAATAGGATTCACCCGGAAATGAGGAGGAAAATGATGGTTTTCGCATAGGAGTGTCCGCTGATCTATTAAAGTAGACTGAGATCCGCTCGTATAGATCTATAGCCACAGAATCAGCCTCATTAAATTCACTAATATACATCTACACCATAAAAGTATTGTAACAACACCAAATAATATGATAATTAAATAATAGTCATACATATTATATTCCTCTCTCATAAATTAACTGTGACACCTGGACCACGTAAATAAAATAATAATCTTTTCTTTGTTCTCGCCTTTAACTTTTCTTTGCTTTTCAACAGAAAAATATAAGAATATCCCGATACTAGGCAAGCAACAACGTCTCTTTTATTCTCAACTGTCAACACTTGCGTATCAGCATTATTGACTGAAGATTGTGTTCTGTTGATATCAGAATCTTAGTTTGAACTGTGAAGTGAAGATAATTTCACTTCCTACATTAAAACAAACGTTAAACAAGCTCCGCCCACATTAACTACAAATATAATAATACGGATAATGACTTTCACTCATTTCAGCATTCAAGGTTACTTGGCATAATCATTTGCACTTACATCAGTCATCTCAGTTATCCTCCTAATACTTCAAATAAATAAAATTTAATCACTTCATAATTACCACAATGATGTATAAATTCACATCACCCAACTATAATATATATATATATATTAATAATAATATATTATATATATTAATATATATCTAATATATATATTTATATATAGCCGTATACATTTACTTTACAATAAATATATAAAGATTAATTAATAAAAATATATAACTATTACTTATTAATATATATGAATAATTATATTTTAATATTAAAAATAATATCAAAATTTAATAAATGTAGATATGAAACATTTCTAATCATATTATATATTATAATATATATTATTTATAATATATATATTATTATATTATATATATTAATAATTAATTATATTAATTAGCATATATTTAATCTATATATATTAATTAATATTAATTATTTGCTGTCATATTAATTATGTACTGTATTTACTTATCTATTTATTTATATACTTTTAATAAAAAAATGTTCGCAAAAGCCTTTCTTACGTAGGTTGAATATACCAAACGAACTAATCAATAGAGTTGTAATAAAACAGTTACATCTAAAAATAGTAGCATAAGTTATGAATAATGTATTAACGGTCATTTTCCAAATTTAATCTAAATTATGTGTAGACCCTAGTAATACACTAATCATCTTAAATATATATATAATGGGTATATATTACACACGCACAGACCATACACATACAACACACACACTATATATCATATATAATTATTATTATATATTTATATATATATATATATATATTAATAGATATTATATATATATTAATATATATATTAATATTTATATTATATATTTATGTATATTATTATATATAATATATATATTATATATAATATATATAATATTATATATATACTCTATATTATATATATATTATATAATAATATATAATATTATATATTATTTATATATATCTTATAATAATATCTTAATATATATATATATATAATATATATATAATATATATATTATATATATATATACTTATATATATATTATATATTATATATTATATACATAATATTTTTATTTTAATATATAATATATTATATACTTAATATTAATATATTATTATATATATTATAATATGTAATATATATTATATATATATTATATATACTTATTTATAATTAATATATATTAAATATATATATACTATATATATATATATATTATATATATATATCTCTATATATTATATATATTATATTATATATCATCATTTACATCACCATTTCATTCTTTCTACCCTTATACTATAGATGGGGGGACAGGTGCGTAACATGCACTCACGGAAACAAGAAAAGAAGTAGAAAGAATGATACTCGACAATGGAAAAGGAAATCCCAGCCTTACCGCCCCCTAGATGATAGTATAACTTCGTACTCAGGCAGTCAGTAATAAGTCCTAACCTAGAGCTTGACGGTGACCGCCGTAATACGTGGATCTCTCCCTATATATATTAGGCTAATCTCTGTCAAATATAGTAGATAAGAGTGCATCCCTTGGCACAGGTTAATAGCCACAACTTAAACCCCTCAACAAAACCCTCCGCCATTTCGCTACCCTTATATGCACCTTTTTATCTCCGCCTCTGCCAATAACTGTAGCATTTCTCTCCTCAGGTAATTTATTATATTTTACTGACTCAATATCACACTTTTTTCGGTTCCCTAAGCCGGTCCATATAATTTCCAAGTGCACATTTATTCTCCACTAATATATAATATATATATCTTATATACTGTCATATTATAAACCAACGACTATCATCACATGCCTTTCCAAATAATAGAACCAAACCATCTCATACAGTATATTAATTTGAATATTATTGTCTCACATACAATATATTTCTCTCTCATACACAGCCAACATAGATAGTGAAAACTTCCTGTCGTATAAAGTGTGTTTGCTCCTCATTATTTATCAATTTATTGCCATCTATCTATGCCCTCAGGGATCCCCAACTCTAAGATTATTAATTTGAGGCATAGTTCTCATTATAGTGTATATATTGTTGTTAGAAGCGCGATATACTTAGTATTATACTATAGCTATCGTGAGTAAATAGATTATATATTATTATATATACTAGTATATTATATATGATTACGATATTGACAAATGTGATATTAGTCTCAGTTAGTATACTGATCATATATATATATAAGAAAGGTAGTAAGTATATATATGTATAATATATAATATATAAGGTAAAAAAGTCGGAATAATTGATATATATATATATCATAGTTATATTGAATTCAAATTTATTTATCTTATATATTATAATTTACTTTAGTGTAATATTTAGTGTAATACGTCTACAAATATATACTCATTACATAGATAACGTAATGTCCTCACTCACTATTTCTATATAGTAGTATTTGTTCAGTATAGTGAAACTTAATATATATATATATTAAATATCATTTCTTCTCTAAATAACAGATTATTCTAAATAATATACACTAACGTAATCAATATATATATATATATATATATATATTATATATATATTAATATATATTATAATAATATAATATATATATATATATATTATTAATATATATTAATTAAAATATATATATATTATATATATATAATATTAATATATATATATAATATATTAATATATATATTAATTAATATATATATGATGTGATAGGTATCCTATATAGGTTACTCTCAACGTGTATATACTATATATAAGTTTACATATCGATTTAATAAGGACATTCACACCGACATTAAATAACCTCAAGCTGCGCTATATATATATATATATATAAATGATAATACAAATTTTAAATTTCTACTTACATATATTAGTTAATAAATAATTAAACGAGGAGTATCCGTCATTTCGTATAATAAAATATAGAAGCCACTTAAAGTTCATACAAGGATTTCTCTCGAAACAATAATATTATACTGTATATATATATATTAGAGGTGTAAACGGGAATAATTCCAGGGTCCGGAAATTATGACTTTTTTTTCCGGTTCCTCGGTTTCCATTCCGTCCACCCGAGAATAACCCCGGCAACTTGTAAATATACATGTTACATTTCAGTATAATTAAATAATAATTTTGACTGGAAGGGATATATTTTACATAACCATGAAACATCTTTTAACAAAATAATAAATGGTTAGCCCTTGTGTTGATATTCATACACCCAGTTATTGATATCGATACATACTCATACTAAGTGATTATATTGAAATAAAGTTTACTCAAAATATAGGATTCAATAAATATATAATATATTAGAAAGGAGGAGAAGTCTCGATTAATTCCTCAAATTTATAAAAATATCCCTAATGATATATATTAAATATACTTATATAATATTATATAATTACTCTCAATATAATTTTATCTACAATTAACTCACTTTATCGTGAGTTATTAATAGGTATAGAGTAATACGGCGTTATCGTGATATTTTACCGCCTCATTATTTAACCATCCACTTTTATACTCACCTATAATACCTACTATATACCGAATTTTAACTAAATTTATAATCATCTACTTATCACTGATTGGTATATTATTATATATATATATAATATTATATACTATGTGATTATAATATTAACATTACAACCATATTTAGTTAAAATATTAATTAATTTATAGTATAAAATAAAATTATATAATATAATATATCACATCTCAGTTAATTTCTTCTCAAAAATACTTATTAATTAATTAATAATCTCATAGTAATGGACATTATGATGATGAGTAGAGAAGGACATACATGTTAAGGATTCCGAATCTTCATCAATTAATAATTATTTGTTGTCGTATTGCAAATATTGTTTTAAACAACAAAAGTTATTAACATTTCATAAAAAAATTCCTTTTCTCCAACGGAACCCCATACCATTACATATAAAAGATGTAAAGGCATAAAGAGCATAAAATAATGGAACACAAAGAAGCTTATTCCTCGCCGGCATTGGAACCGCTGCTCTTCTCGAGCGCGCCAGAACCGACATCTTAATGCCCATTAATCTTAAACCACTACACCCATCCCGATATTGTTTTTACCGCAATTAGTTCCCATTAGAACGTTTTTCATCATGAAAAAACATGTCCTATCCACGAACTCTATAATTCTATAATAAATAAATAATATTGCTAAATAAAAGTAAGATTGTGGAAGGACAAGGACTGAAAAAACGTTCTTAATACGAAAGCGGAGGGCGTAAAACATATACGTTTGAGCATGGAATATTTCGATTCTCCCACTGCAAGGAGCGGACGGTTTTCGCAATCCCGGCGGGATACGTTATCTTTGATCCATTATATAATATATTATATATAATATATATATATATATATATATATATATATATATATATATTAATATATATATATATATATATATATATATATATATATATATATATATATATATATTAATAAATAATAATAATAATAATAATTAATAAAATTTAAAACCTTGTTTGATTATAAAATAGCCCAAAAGCAAATAATCAAACCCTGAAAAAACTATGAGTAGGCGAGGGGAATGTTAAGGGAGGGAAAGCATGCGAACGTTGTGTGTGTGTTGTGTCGTGGTGGTGTGTTGTGTGCAGCTGTTGTCGTGTGTGTGTGAGGGGAAATGACTTATCGGCGCTTATGTCTGACCGGAATTTTATATTTTCTTTCTCAAGCAGCAGAAGTAGTATTAGCAACGTTAAAATAATCTTCTTAAAAATAAAACACCTTGACATACTATATTAGTATTATATAAATATATATATATATATATATATATATAGTATATATAAATAAATATACATATATATATATATATATTATATATATATATATATAATATATCTATATATATATATAGTAATATATATATTAAATATATATATAATAATAATAATATATATATTAATATATATTATTAATAAATATTATTATATTAACTATATATATTATATAAATATTATTAAGTACGAATTGTTATCAGTGAGTTGCTGATAAACGTGACTCTGTGACTTTATTGAATGTGTCAAAAAGAAGTAATCGTGCTCTCGATATCACGTTTCGCTTTCTCTTGTGATATTTAATTAAACTCAAACAAAAGTTAATCATACCGGTCGTTTTAATTTTAATACAGTGTTTCATATAATAGTACTTCGTTTTATCGCCTCGATTCGGCTCAGGCTCTAAGCTACTAAAAATATATACTACTATAATATTAATTAATATAATATATTATATACTCACATATTGGTCAATATATTTATAAATAATATAATAATATATAATATATGTATTAATTATATACTATATATTAATATATATAATAATACTATTATATATATATATTATATATATACTTATAATATATTAATATATATATTAATTAATATATATTTAATATTATATATATATAAATAATAATACTATATACTATATTAATATATTATAATATATATTATAATTATAGTATATATTATAGATGATAAATTTTATTGTGTGATAATATATTTATTAATATGGTTAGTAATATGTAAATATATGAGTGGTGGCTATGAGTGAAACTCAATAATTAATATCCTTGTAGTGGATGTGTGAAAGTGATACTATATAACTTTAATGTGTCATACTAGCTTATAGTGGATTTTTGGCTAATTAGATAAATAGTATAGTGGTTAATATATTTTAATATATTATATATTATATTACATTTCTAAATGGTATTATATATAATTATATTATAGTAAATAAGTGAGTGAATAACTACTTAGGTTCTGGCAATTAAGAAAGTGATACATATATTATTATATAGTTAGTAATATTAAAATAAATAAGTTGGCTTTCATATATATATATATGATAAAAATGTGGAACAATTACTATAAGGTATGCTGTGGTTATAGTACGTGTTATATATAATATACTATAATTATGTTAGAGTAAGACTAAGTAATATATTGATAATAAAATGAGTGATATATATATAATATTATATATAAAATATTGAATCAATAATCGTGTATTTAGAGATAGTGATGAGTTGTGTTTAAGTATATATATATATATAATGTAGTAGAATGAACTAATAGGTGTAGAGATAAACATAAATAAATAATAGACTATATTACTATATATATAGAATAGTAATATATATAATAATAATATTTATAATGAAAATTACAAAAAATAATTATATATAGTTATATTTATATTATATTATTACTGGTAATCATCAGTGGGAAATGTCATATGGTGTAATGTAGTTTATGATTCGGTGATATTTGTTAATAAAAGGGTAATGTATTTTAGTGGTGTAGATGTTTAGGTGTGTAGTGCTTAGTATAGGAAATCGAACGGCTCGTGTTAGATGAATAACTATCGATGGTCAAGAATGAAATAAAGTATAGGATTTGTGTGTGATATAGTCTAATTAAGTATGTAAAGAAAATTGCTATATATTAACTTGAGAGGTATAGAGTGATATAGAGAAATGCCTCTGTTATAGTATTTATGGCAGAGGCATAAAGAAAGAAAGGTATATGTACATAATATATAGTGATAGTGAATGGTATATATATATAATATATATATGATATATATAATATATATAGTATATATAATATCATCATATATAGGTAGGTTTTATCAGTTGTTAATGATATACTGAGGTAATATAGGTTATTATAATGTGTATTGTTTAGGCTTTGCCCATAGCGCGGAATAGTACCTATCACAACTAAATAATTGTAGCGATATACTATATATGATAATACAATAATGACATTTAGCCACTTTGGATAAGTGTGGATCCCGTACTAGTTATATGATTTCATAATGTACTAGTAAAGCTAAACTCTAAAAAGGTAGGCATATAGTAATTTTTTTACTTAATCATCTTCTAACTGTGTAAATAATCATATTTAAAGGCGGACTAATATATAAAATATAAATAAATGAATATTATATATTTTACTTAATTATTTATATATCATATAAGGTCTAATAATACATGTATGTATAATGATATTATATAGAGGGTATATCACTATATAGACATATATATATAATATATTATATATATATATTAATATACAGCCCCCTTGAGTTATTTAATTAGTCTCCAGGTTACTTGAATGTTTCCCTCCATTATTTATTCGATAATGTAAAACTTTTAATATATTATTATATATATATATAATATTAACATCAACATATACATATTATATATAAATATATATATATATTATATATATATATATATATATATTAATATTATAATATATATAAATATTAATAATAATATAATATTAATATATATATATATATTATATATATATATATATATATATATATATAATATATTATTAAATATATATATATTATAATATATTATATATATTTATTATAATATATTATTAATATATAATATATATATATAATATTATATATATATATACAACAAGGCTAGTGTTCAATGAATAGTATAATTATATATAATGTATTATTGCCTCATAGTAAATACATCATATTTTTTGAGCACATTAACTAGTGATTTTTATAAATTATAACTCTATAGTACTTACCTTTATACTAAATAATATCAAAAGTAACTGTACTTAATCAAAATGTACTTGTTATTATTATAAATTATAACTAGTTTAGTATTTTACGCGCATGCGTTATAAATATATATAATTTTCATTATATTCTTCGATTTCTATATTATATATTAAAAAGGTCTCAAATCTATTTATAATATAAAAATTTCTCAAATAAAAGGAAACATATTCTATTTTCTACTAAATAATTATACATTTCATAATATATATATATCTATATAATATATAAATATATAATATAAATAGATATATTATTATAATAATATATATAAATTAATATATATATTATATATATATATATTAATAATAATATATATTATAGATATATATATATAATATATATAAATATACTATATATATACTACTATATACTTATATAATATATGATATATATTAATATTATATTATATTATCTATCATATCATCTATAATATATTAATATATATATATATATAAATAATTATATAATTATTATATCTAAATATATATATATTAATAATATATATAATATAATAATTTAATTATATATTAATATTTAAATATTTAATATTATACTAATAGTAATATGGGGTAAGTCCGGAATAATAGTTTAATAGTAGTGATTAAATAATATAAGCACTCAATACCTCATATGTAATAAAGTTATATAAAGTAGTTGGTGTATTAATTCCGAGAAAGCCATGATCTCTTATTAAAATATTAAAGACCCGATATGACACCTCAACTCGTCCCATAGTAATAATATATAATTACCATACTACATAGTGCTGATGTTATGAAATAGTGATAAGTTTATAAGTATGATAAATAACTAGTGTAAAATAGAGGAATAATATAGGATAATAGGTAATATATATTGTGATTAAATATCATATATAGTGACCTATACTAAGATACTATATATTCATTCCAAGTGCTATGTACGTCATACAATCTTAAGGAATAAGATTATTATATATAAGTGTGTAATTGGGAACGTGTTTAAAGTTTCTCGAAGTTTTCAAAACTTCTCATAAGCAGATAGAGTTATGTGTAAGAAATAATATGACTCGTTAGTATAGATATTTAGACAAGGATTGAGATATGTCTAGTATATTCTAGAGTAAGGTAACTGATACATCTCACAGCCTTAGATAACTTCTCGACGAATACATATTTTAAATTCTTTCTACTCTCTCAAGTTATGTGGTAAACATCATCTCGTACTACAAGAATAAATGGTGATCTTCTAGCTAGAGGAAATAGATATTTGGTTGAAGGTTCAGAAAGGAAGCAGACAAAGATAGTTGAGGTACGTCCTCTGCTCTTCAGTGGTTGTTGAAAAGCTTGGTAAATTCATTGCAATGATAAATTACTTTGGTTAGGAAGAAATTAGGTGCTATATGAATTTGAGGTCACGTGCACCGGTGATAGGGCGCAAATTTTTAGGATGCAGAGTAATTCTCTGCACATCAAGACGTCGACTGTAGATTAAACGCCGAGGGTGTTCGTAATTTCGCTATTGATTGGAGGGTTGTGACCAGATGTCTCCATAGAACAATACAGGAGTATTCTCCCCCCTTTTACCTATCAGATTTTGACTATCCCGAGAATGATTCTTGTGCATGAAGTGATGTTTCCCCCATTATCTTTTATAGATGTTAGAGATATAGATTTATTATAGATATTTTGGTGACCACCTCATCGTTTTATTGGTTCTTTTCGAGCCTCTTTTCACCAATGTAAAAAGGATATGTTTTGTGTAGAGATGTCAATTGAAATACACATCAACCACAACTCCCTACTTTTCCCCAGAGATATGATGGTCCCATTTTAAAAAAGACTCTGTGTACAGCTTACTCTCTCACTCACTGTAAATCCACCTAAAATTGAAATAAAAAATCTTATCAAAGAGTCCTGAAGCAGAACCATATATATGTCAATATATCACTCCATAACTCCCTCAAACCCCAGAATATGTGAGAGGCATACCCCATCATAAATCAGTGTACTAGGACTGAAGGAAACTCTCTATATATATAATATAAAATTGACGGTATCGTTGAAAAATTTACCAAAGACGTCCAAGCTCGTTCCATGTAATCTGATCTTTTAATATATTATATAAATATAAACTTGTGTTAGTGAAAAGGAGAAATATATGAGATCCTATATTATATATTCTCATATATATATATTAATCTTTAATATATATTAGTTTACTCTTAAAGTGCATAAAGCAAAGAAAGAAATATAATGTGTGAAGTGTGGAAGCTAGCTCATAATTTAATATAATTTATAATATAGGCAGATTATATACTTATATATAACTCTCTCTCTCCTGATATTAATGTGTTATATTTAGTGCTTTAGTGTATATATGTTTTCCAATGTAATGATATACGTATTTAAATAATATATTTATTATAATCAGTTTAGTTTGAGGGTAATATAGACATATGTGGACAAAAACGTGCCATGCTTATGATATATATGATAAATGTAGTAGAGAATAATTATTTAATTAATATGACTCAATGATGAAACCAATTACCGACTCCAGCCATTCTCATACCCTCAGCCCAAGTAGAAATACTGAGAAGATCAGAGTTTGATGGGTCCTTCCAAGCAGCCCTCCTCCTCCTCCTATCATCAACATTTCACGACATTCTTCTTTATGAAATACAGGTTTTAAAGTAATAGAGGTTATTAATTATGAAAAGAAGAAAATTAGATGAAGAGTGTTGGGATCATAGAGATAAGACAGAACCATGAAGAACACCACTATTATAGATTTAAAATAACACGCAAAGAAAAATCAGATGAGAAGGTCATATAGAGAAGGAGGATTAGATACTGAAGGGATGACGCCAAGTTTTATAATCAAGGCTTTGGGCTTTATTTCAAATCGAGTAACATTAGTGCGTTCAGCAGATTTGTGCAGCCATCCAGCAAATGTACAGATTTCAATACGGCTAAACCATCCCCGCGTACCGTTCATGCATTTTCGCCACAACAGATCGCGGATTGGTCAAAGCCGTTCAAAAATCCAAGGATAGGAGAGATTGAGGATAATCCCGCATATACATTTTCGCCCCGCTGCATAATAAAATAAAATATTATTTGGTAACTCTTGATGGGAGTCTTATGGGATATATATATATATATACATATCTGTATATATATATATATATATATATATATATATATTATATATATATATATATATATATTTATATATATATATATATATATATATATTTATTATTTATAATATATATATATTATAATATATATATATATATATATATATATATATAATATATATATATTATAGTATATATTATATATATTACCTTAATATATTATTTCTATATAGTATAATAAGTATAAGATTAGAAGAAAGTATAATATAAGTATAAAAGTGAAGTAATATAAGAAGAATAGGGAATCACGAGTAATTTTATAGAGCTGATATACTTATTATTAATCTTATGTAAATAATAGCATATATATATACCTATCATTGACGATTAACTCATAGATAAGTTTATAGTAAATAATAACAATATAAGAATAGTTTTCATATACTTCCTACTTTATAAGAATGATTAGATATCTTCGATTAATTATATACTTACATACAGAATAATTATTAATTTAAAGAGATATAATATGTTTAATAAAATGATATATATATATATATACTAAGATTAGTTATATATATATAAATTTAGATAGATATTGTAATAATATATAAATATATATCATATATTAGGGTATATATATATATACATTGAGAGGGCGAGAGGGATTACTATCCATCTGTTGCGTCGAATTGAAGGACCGCACTATATAATTCTCAAGCAAGGACGGGTAGGTAAAGGGTTTACCAATAAATAAGTAAGGAAGTTCAAACTACTGAGAATAGTAATATATATTTATAAACCCATAAAACAAGACAATATAAATGGAGCTGAAGTTTACAAACATTATAAAAATCATAATCAGTTCTATGAGCTTATAATAATGGCTAGTAGGTTAAATACCATCTAGTAAATATACCGCTATATACACTTCTTTAAGGTATAAGAATTATGAGAGAGAGAGAGAGATAGAGATTAATTAGTAGATTGATAGACTAGTATATATATATATATATATAGAAGCAAGACTATATAATTATAGATATATAGATGAATATAAATGTAGAGAATATAGTAGATACAATTAGATAGTCAGATGATATAGATATATATATAATATAATATATAATAATTTGATAATGAAGAGAGAGAGAGAGAGAAAGAGGGAAAGTGAGTAAAGAGATAAAGAGAACAGAGAAGAGAGTATATAAGGATAAATAGATATAGTAATAAAAATATTAGTAGATTATATAATAGATAATAAGTGTAAGATGAAGCAGAAAGATATATGTATAGATAGTACCAGTGAAATAATGAGATATAGATAAGACGAGAGGAGAGAAGAGAGAGAGAGAGAGAGATCGGAGGAAGATAGAGATAATATAGTGAATATATAGCAGATATAGAGATAAGATAGTAAGTAAAAATAAGATATAGGGAAGTAAATAATATGTGATATATATAGTATAAATAATCCATAGTTAATGTCGAATAGGATACCGCAAAGATCCCACTAAATGACGTAAGATAATAAAGAGAAAGTGAGAAGAGAAATGAGAGAGGAGTGAAGAGATGAATAGTAATAGAGATATTAAGATATAGATAGTGATGAAAAGATCTAGAGATGATAGTAGATAAGAGATAGATGTAGATGAGAGAGACGAGTGAGTAAGGAATGATGAAGTAAGATATATAAGATATATAGAGAGAGAGTATATGATAGATGATAGATGATAAAGATTAGAGAGAGAGCATAGAGAATATTTTTTAAATATAAAGAAAAATTACATAAAAAATATTATTGACATATAGCTAATGAGTTGGAGGGAGTGCTTGAGGAGATATACAGTCTCCATGTAAATTCACGGTAAGGTAGTGAATAATTATGAAAAATAAAGGTTCTGAACGCTATAATATTCACCTATGTATGTAATAGATTACTTGAGAAGGACGATATAAAAGTGAATGAATGCAAAGTAAGATTATAATATCATAATTTTTTAGGGTGCTATAGCATATAAATGACAAAGTTAAGGGACGTGTGACATAGGTAAAGATAATCAAACTATACCAATTAAAGATAATATTGCATTTTACTACCGACAAAGCAGTATGTTATTTAATATATATTATAATTATATAATATTTAATATATAATATATATATAATATATTATATATATAAATAATAATATTAATAATTATAATATATATATATATATATTAATATATATTATATATATTAAATATTAATATATATTAATATATTATTATATATATATATATATAATAATATATATTTATATTAAATATTATATATATATAATAATATATAACTATTATATAATAATTATATTATATATATATATATATATAATATAAATATAATAATAATAAATAAATTAATAAATAATTATTAATATAAACAATGAATAAATATAAATAAATAAATAAATAATAATAAATAAATAAATAAAAATAAATCATATAAATATATATTATATAATAATAATAACTATATATATATATATAAATTATATTTATAATATAATTAATATAATATATATAATATATATACTATAATATATATAATATATATACTATATTATTAATATTAATTATATAAATAATTATTATATATATATATAATATTAATTAAAATATAATAATATACTAATATTATAATCAGCTGAGATGGGGGAATCGAGAAAAAATAATAAAAAAATAGATGACTCTACCGACTCTCACGTTGAGTCAATAATTATAAAAATAACCGACTTTCGATACTCTAGAGTCGATTAGATATTTATTAAAACTGAAATTCCGATCTCCCTAAGGAAATTTCATACTCAACATTACATAATTTTGTTATATATACTCAGGTTTATTCAAATAGCATCGCTCGCTGTGCCTGATAATTTACTTTGTTATATAGCACTAAATACACATATAATAGATAAAAATTATTTATTTAATATAACCTCAGTTTTTATATCGATATATTAAATATTATCCTGCATATATTTAAATGGTAACTTTAATAATAAAATTTACCTCATCAACTGAACTAATCATTAGCTGGTTAATAAATAAATAAATAACATAAAAAAAAAGTATGCTAATCCAACATTAGGATTTTATAAAAGATAGATTATCTACACTATTATGCCAACAACCATTCCGCGCTCAATATGGGTGATGCTCATAATTAGACTATTATTGAAATCTTAAATCAAATAAAAAAATTCAATATAGCCTGCAAATCTATTTATTTGTCAAAACAAAAATGGACGTATTACACGAATTTTTACTTGAGTTTAAATAAATATATTTACAAAAATTTTATATATATTTAGATTATATACTATGAATAATCATAATATATTTGATCTCGCTC
>JABUQX010082227.1:12500-29329 GCA_015478945.1 Trachelipus rathkii | reverse complement strand
GTTCTTTTATAAATTGTATATATAATACATATATATATATATATTATATATTATATACTATATAAATATATTATTTATATATATTTATATATATTATATATTATATAGATTTATATTTATTATATTATATATAGTATATAAATATATATATTATATTATTATATATATAAGTATATATATATATATATAGTTATATAATATATATATAATATATATAATATTTATATTTATATTATATATAAATATTATTATATACTATTTATATTATATATATATACTATATATTATATATATATAATTATATATATATATATTATATTATATATATTATATATATATATATATATATATATATATATATATTATTATAATTATTATTATAAGTAAATATAAAAATAAAGTTAAATAAGTATTATATTATTATATCAATATATATATATATATATATAATATAATAATAATAATATATATAGTTTAGAATACTTAAAATATATATATATAATATATATAAATAATAAATATTAATAAAAAATAATATATATATAATATATATATGATTAAATTTTATTTAAGTAATTAATTATATAAATAAATATAATTTATTAATTAAATATATATATATATATATATATATATATATATATATATTTACATATATATATATAATTATTATAGTATATATATATATAATATAGTATATATATATATATATTCTATACGACACACCTACACACACATAATAGTTACTAAGTCTCATTTACGTCATTATAGACAAACGTAAGCATTATTATATAACATTCATTACGTTATAGATTCCTCTATGCTTAGTATACTATACACCAGTACACATTAATAAATTAGTTGCCTTTCCTGACTTTTTGTCACGTAGTTATGCGAGGTTATATCAGAAAAACTATTTGACTTCCAGAGACTATGGTAAAAGTTATAAACCTTGGAATTCTCATATTAATTAGTGCTGGGCCTATCTCTTTGACCTAGTCTTCAAGGCTTTAAATTTGTAAACAAAGAAAGTTTGAAGTTTGTTTGACAGAAATCGTGGATTTCCAAACCTGCAAATATATGATGTCTACATACCTTGTGGATCATAAGCAATATTTCAAACAGGATCAGCTATCTTCCCACGATTTCAAGCACGTGATATACGTCTGGAAACTCTACTTCATTTTATATATTCACACGTCACATGCACTACGGAATACTGTATAAACATTCACTTCATAAGATGATGTAATATTTTTAGAGTATTTACTATTCTATAAGGTTCACATACCAATGATTACATAGTGCATTTCTTTATATTACGAAACACTACATAAATGTAGTATATTTACTATATTATGATAAAGTAGTATTTAAATTCACGGATTTTTCTTTTATGGTGGAAGTTTGGAAAATTTAAATTTTGAAGAAATTTTAAAAGTTTTATATTGCAAATATAGCAGTCAAAAAATATTTGTCAGAAACAAAAATAAAAAGAAATTTAAAAATTGAAAACGCAACCTCAAACATCCTACTTACTCATTAAAACTTCGAGGCTAAAGTATATAATAAAAATAAACGTGTGAGGAGGTTAACCAAAGTGTTCCTACCGGGCGTATGACAAGCATGATTGGTATATAAATATTTATCAAATTTACAAAATTTTCGGTATATTAATGTATGGCAGAAAATATCTACGGGGGAGCTCCGCACACCCCCGTACACCCCCGAATATAGAGTGGTGGATAAGTATTTAATTAATTAAATAAAAACCAATATGCTTTTCATATTATGCTGCTTGTCTCATGCGACTTGCCACTGAGAGGTACTCCTCACTTCTTCTACTTGCATAAAGAAATTTTTAATGAAAACGACCCCAATAACGGAAAAGATCCAACCAAATTCATTGCTATTTAACTTTTCAATACAAAACATTATATTACCTTAAAAATATACCATTACAATATATTACATTACATCGCCCAACAATGTTAAGGAGGAACATTTAATCGAAAATTAGTTTATAATATTATATATATATATATATATACTATATATAGTATATATATATATATTATATATTATATGTGATCTACAGATAGATCTGTTAGATATATATATATAGTTATTTATATATATATAAACTTATATATTATATATATAATATATATATATATATATATATATATAGTATTATATATATATATTATTTATATATATATATTATAATATACGATTCATACACTTATATATATATATATAATATACGATTAGTGACACCTGTATATTAAAAACTACGGTAGTACAAAAAAATGGGACCCTGCATTTAGAGCACTACAGGTATGTCTCAAGATCTCAACATACTCCAAATACATATATTAATATATATAATATATATATATATATATATATAATATAATATATTATATATAATTATATTTATATATATATATATATATAATATAACGCTTAATACGTTTATCAAGGATTGTTAAATGTTGTTAGTTCAATTAATGTTACTCAATAATGTTTTCAATATGATCCATCCTTGTAAATATGTGAACTTTTGATTTGATTATGGATTAATTCTAATGTATACCGTAATATATATATTATACATATATTATATATATATATATATATATATATATATATTATATATTTATATATATATATATATATATATATATATATACGTACATATATATATATATAATATATATTATATATATATTATTTATATATTAATATATATTATATTATATAATATATATATATATATATATATTAATTTATTATATATATATATATATAGTATTATATAAATTATATTACGGCGTATACTTACACATTTATTTATAGAGATTGCAATGATGTTGTTTCCAAAATTGTTACCAATTTCTTAAATATATTAAAACGATTACTATATTATCATATATATTAGTATATATATATATATATTATATATATATATATATAATTATATATCTATATATTATATATATATATATATAAAACGAAAACTCTTTAACTAACATCACCATTACTACAATTAATATATTAATATATATTGTCCAGGGTATCAAATTACACCTTGTCTTTCTTTCTCAACAAATTACTTAATTTCTTGGCCAGGCCCCATTAGACAACTGCTCAATAATACTCTGGATGTTCTCGCTCATGAATCTAATAAACTTCCGATTCTCCAACTGATGGTCTTCAGCCTGTGGATTACACTTCATTATTAAAGAAATGCCTACCAAATCCTGAAACGAAGATCTTGGTTTACCAAAATTTGACGAGGGGTTCTTTTTTACCCGAAACCAGAAAATGAAGGACAGTTATTTTGCTGTTAAATAAGTATACCAAAAAAGCTTTACCCAATACTAATATGTATAATAATCTCCAATTTGACCGTCTGTATTAAGGCAATAATCTTTCAGTAACTACTAAATATCAAATGGAACTCAAAAATGGAACAATGGCGGAATCAAGAAGACGTCCAATTTAAATACTTTAAATATTTTAATAAAAAATAAGAAATATGTTTACTGCTTCCTTGAACAATTTAATAAGCGACCATATCACATTCAACAATATACAAATGCATATAAATATGGGTTTGTATTTTTTTTTTTTTTACATATCATGTATATGACGACAGCAGTATTATATTAAGATAAATCACGAAGTTAAACATCGCTATATATCTCGCGATATATCAATTAAGTTATATTTATATAAGAATATATACACATAAAATATAAACATTAGTTAATGTCATTGGCATGCACTAAAATTACAATTTATACTATATTCGCGAACACACACACACACATATATATATATATATATATATATATATATATATATATATATATATATTATATATATATATATATATATATATATATATATATATATATATAGTATATATAATATATATATATGCGCTAAAGTATATATAAACAAATATTCACAAGCAAAACATATTCAATAGGCATTACATTTAGACGTTTCAAACTCTATGATAAATCAAAATAAATTCTTAAAACTTCAAAAATTATCAAAATGCGTCGGTTTGTTTATTGTGTTCAAACTTTACGAAATCAGCCTGATCACTTACTCGCGCCTCCACAGTTAAAATTTTGATATTTTAAATATAAAGTAATCCATGGGGACACATGTTATATATGAAATACAAAACAAATATTCAAATAAAATAGAAATATATCATAAAATAAATTATATTTATATTTATCTATTTATAATAGATAAATAAAATTATCTCAGGGAATGTACCTCATGCAAAAATGTCAATAAATCACCTGAGCGGCTGGACGAAGTGTAGACGCTTAGATTTCTGCTGTATACAGAAAACGGAGGGCGTATCACTACGTGCGGCGTATCTACTACGAGGATGATTGCAAGCCACAATATTTATATTACAACAAACTTCCATCAGGTTAGGTTGAGATGGTAAATAACGAAAATAAGAACATTTAAATTAAATTAAATATTATGTACTTCGATATTAGCCAGGAAAGAATAAATAAACAAATAAATAGAACCCTTAATTACGTATTATCACAGAAAACAACATTTAGCAACTGAGCACTTCTTAGTGTAAAATTGATCGAGACGAATTACAACTTGTAAGAACTACCAACAACAACGCATTCGCCTTCAAGCAAAAATATCAGGAGAGTCCCGAAAAAGTGACTTACATCGCTATATACGTAAAAGATGGTAAACTAGACTACCAGATTGACCACTAAGAAAACAGTGCAAATAGAACAAAGAAAGAAGTATATAGTAATGACCTGAAATCAGAAGAAATATTAGAAACGTCAAGCACAGAAGACGGGGAGTGGTTACTACGCCTGCATTGAGAGAAGGAATCGAAGCAATATCAGATTCTCAGAAGGAAAAATACAACGATCACTGAAGATCTTAAGCTCCACACCTTCTTTTGCAATTAAAATAAAAACTTAAAATATTTCATTTAACTTCTTAAAATAAAACTGTTTATATATATATATATATATATATATATATATATATATATATATATATATATATATATATATATATATATATATATATATATATATATATATATATATATATATATATATTATATATATATATATATATTATATATATATATTATATATATATATATATATATATATTATATATATATATATATAATATTATATATATATTATTATATATATAATATATATATATATATATATATAATATTATATTATATATATATATATATATTATATAATATATGTATATATATATTATAATATATGTATATATATATATATATATATAAATATATATATAGTATATTATATATATATATATATATATATATATATATTATATATATATATTATATATATATAACTACGCATTGTTTATATACATAAAAGTTTGCTTGCTCTCTTTCTCCTTAGTCACATATAAATAATAAATCTAATAAAATAAATAATATAAATACAAAAATATTCTAATATGCGCGCTAGCAGATACCTTAAAGAATCACGTGATTCCAAAGTGACGCTTCATCAAATAATGTTTTTAAATTGATTCTCTTAACCAGCACAATTATTAATTAAAAGAAAAATACGACTTATATATATTTATTACTATATATATATAATAATTTATATATATATTATTAGTTATATATATATATATGCGTGTTATATTATATTATATATTATACATATATTATATTATATATATATATATATATATATATATATATTTACGACTATATTTCGTCTGTAGACAAGGCTTTTAGGGTAATCATACTAATCGTGATTAGATAGTTTTTAATTCCTTATTTCACCTTTTATAACATGAAATATATTAATAGAAGAATTATTTCAATGCACTTAGTTATCTTTATTATTTAATTAACATTCCAAAACTACTCGAATTATTTTATTACTCCAAAATTTAAAAAGCCGTTATAAAATACAATATCATTACAATATGATATAGGGCCAACACACATCTACAGTAAAGAAAAAGAAAGGGAAAAGTCCTGAATATTGATACATAAATATTTCCTGTAACCAATCATGAGCATCATATGTACATTTATATTTATTAGTCTATAGATATATATACGAAGCTCAATAAGAAATATAATCACTTACCAAATGGATTATAAAGAATATAATTTATGCGGCAGGCGACAGAACCATTAATGATACAATGGCGTCGATATTTAACATCATAAAGTATAATGGAAAACTTCACAAATATAATATAAAAGTTTTAAGCACTGAGTTTGCCTAACCTATTTAAATGAAAAGAATAATATAAAATATAATTTAAAATGTTATAAAACAAAATTTAAAATAATATAATCACATCACAAGATAAAGACACCCGCCGAGGAATATTTTCAGGGAATAGTGACTCAAAATTTTGAGGTGTGGAAATGGAGAGTCGCATTTGATTGACGCAGGAATAAAGTCACTACTTTATATAAGCTCCCTTCTTTACTTTAAACAATGGGAACTTATTAATTAAAATGTCTTTTAATTAATTTGTTGGTCAATCAAATGTACACTAACAATTTCACAATTTCATCTTTAAATACTCTGCCGAGATTTGAAGATAAAATTTTGCAAAGATGATAGTAAGAGAATTGAAAGTGTATGCAGTTAGTTGTAAAGTATTTTGGTCAGTCGATCAGTAATTGTTATCGTTAAAAGAAAGTATAATATAGTTAGTATTTTAATAAAAGGATGATGCATTTTTATTTTATTTAATTTTATTAAAGCATGTACTATTTATTATGAATTACAAAAAAAAATTTCTAAAGTGCATAATTTTTTTTTTTTTTTTTTTTTTTTTTTTTTTTTTTTTTTAAACAAAAAAAAAAAAAATCCAAGCTAGTTTAAACCATACAAGAACGTAGTATGATTAAAGCGTAACATATAAAGCAGATACATAATTCTGTAGTGATTAAATCATGCATTTCGTAACATATATTTTTGTTTTTCCATTTTCTCAAAATTTTTCTATTTTTATTTTCTTTTCTTGTATAAGATAACATGGAACATGTTAAGACTATAATATAAAGTAACATATAAACATATAAACGATTACAACCTATTGGACAATTACTACTAGTACATAGATAGTACAGACAGGAAAACTCACAACGTAAGTATCTTAAATTTAACAATGACCTAATAGGACGGACACGGATAATAGTACTGAAGTACATACTCGATAAACATTTACCTAATAGGACGGACAATAACACTCACAGTAGTAAGTTGCATCGACAGAAGAACTCACAAATACATAAGTGTAATTGATAACATGTAGAACATAAACAATGTCGCTAATTCTAACTTCAAACTTAACATGGAAGACATACACAATGTTATCAAACATGTAATGTAAGACCTACAAAGTATTATCAAACCAATAAGTTCGAAAACTAAAATTAATTGTGGAACATAAAAATTCAATTTTTATGAAAGAGCAAAAAAAAAATCTATATACAATATATACAACTTAATGAATTGTAAATTCATTAATATGGAACACGGTAAAGATTTTTATGTTCCGGGGTTTTATTATTATATAGTATTTTGTTTATATTTTATTTATTTCTAATTGGAATCTACGAAGTAGAATTACTAATAGAAATATAGATTGGTTGTAAATTTATTTTCTTCTTTTAGGAATAGCTCCCTTCTTTTTGGGATCTACTGTAGTACTGGTTGAAGTACCTGGGATATTATCTACATCCGTAATTGGAGTAGAATGAGAAGGATAGAATATATTTCTTGGATAAGTTCTCTGAGAATATGAAGGAGTATTGTATTGTAAAGAACTAGTAAATTTAGGAGATAATTTAAGTGGAAGCTTGGGTGGAAGCTTAGGTATTAATTTAGGAGGTAACTTCGGAGGTATTTAGGTAGAAGTTTGGTGAGAAGTTTTGGATATAACTCGGAGGGGAGTCTCAAGGGGAATTTGATTCCAATTACTTCAGAAAACAGATCTAGAACGATACTTCGAAGGATTCGGGAATCCAAGATATGTAGAATGGATCTATTTCATAGAAAGAAGGAGTATCGGGATTCACAGGAGGGGGAGACTGCTGTCTGGCATGACTACGCAATCGCATGGGTGAAGAATCCCGAGGACCATGGAATTGAGGATGTGGACGATAAGAAGGATCTTTACGTCTGTCATCTCTAACATTTACTTCTTCAGGAGAAGAAGGGAAAGTATCTACATTCGGATACTCATCGTAATAACGAATAGGTGGAGGAAGTGCAATAGCACCATTATCAGGATCATCTGGTGAGGATGGTGGATTACTATCATGCATAGAAGATCTTCTAGAAAGAAGAGGCGAACTATGAAGAGAAGTAGAACCAGATGCATATGGAGTACGAGGAGAAGATAGTTGGGGAGAACTATAGGAAATGTTTCTCCTCAGAGAATAGGTAGTAAACGGATCAAATTTTTGATTCGTAGGGGATTGCACAGATGAATGTCCGGAAGGAATTCTCTGTGTTGTTTGTTGATGCTGAGGAGGTGGTATTTGTCTCGGAGTAGAAGGCAAAGATAGGGGAAGTGAAGACTCTGGGGAGATAGGAGTCACACTCAACCTAGGTGCAGGAATGTGCAGCACTCGTGCAGTGGGGAGACACTCTCAGGTCTTTCTCTGTGCAACAGAGTGGTTGTCATGCCTTGGAGACTGTTTGGGTCTTGAGGTAGCAGCTCTTGGCTGGATGTTCATGCCAGGTACGGTTGAGGAGCGATTCTTCTATATACCACAATACTCAGTATAAGCATTAATTATCAGGTTTGTGTCTCATCATCGTCACTGAATCTGTCCCCCTTCCGCGGTGAAAACGACTTTTAGGTGGTGGAGGGGGCAGGTTGGTGGAGGGCACGCCTAACATTATTTGTAAAGGATTATAGTATTTCCATTGGGATGAAAAGGAATTGTCAGCGGTCTTTTAACAGCATGCGGGAGAAATCTTTAAATTGTCACAGTTACACAAATTCCTTAATTGGTTAACAAAACAAGCGAAGTTGATTATTGTTAATATTTCAAAACACAATACTAACAAATCACGGCCCAACCCATTTCTTAAAAAGCATTTGGTGCGATAAGTTGGAGGTTAACAGCAAGTTGTATAGAACTAATCACCTATACGAATAGGACGAATTGGGGCTTTAGAATGTTGCTGTTGGAGCAATTCTAAAAGGTTTGCGTTTTTCCCAATTTTTTGACGAAGCTAAATCACGAATAGATGGGCCTCTTTTCAGCCATTTCCGGCTGTTAAATCATAGAGTTGATCTAAGAGGAATTGGGGCTTATTAACAAACGGATGAAACATAATTAGGGAAGGTCATTAATGGTAACTCTACGAACAGAGAAATGTAACAAAAAGTGAGGTGTATTTCCGATAGAAGAGTTGTAAGTAGTATTTAAAGCAATTTGAGCAAAAGAAATATACCTACTCCAGTCATCTTGTTTAGAAGAAACATATTGACGGAGATAATCTTCTACACGACGGTTTTCTCTTTCCACAAGGCTGTTTGGCACTGGATTGCGACGGAAATAGTGCGGTTTTTTTATGTTTTCCAAGTTATTTACAAACTTCATTAAAAATTGGACGTAAAACTCACCTGCGTTATCAACTGGACTAAAATTCTGGAACAGATGATACATGACTTTATTCAATAAGAGCTTCAGCATACAATCCTTTGCCATTCACGAGTTTGGACAGGGCAAAGTTCACAATAGCGAGTAAGCGTTTTAAAAACTAAAATTATACCACCATTGCACCGGGATTTTTACATTAGGAAGAGGACCTTATAGTGTCCAATGAACCCTAGAAATGGTGAAGAAAGGAAAGTGGTTAGATGATAGCTAACTGGATGAGGTTTTTGAACCTTTTACTTTCAATACAAGAAATACATGTTTACAGAAAAAATGAATATCAAGCTGAAGCTAGGGTAAAGTGTATATTCTTCTTGATTCGACGTTCAGTTGCGTTCGCACCAGGATGTTTCCAGCAGATAATGTATTATGATTCAAAAATATTATAGTATATATTAATGAATCAGGAATTTCTATCAAATACTTATTTTCTTTCGTAATGAAATAAAGAATACCATTGATAATGATATGAGGAAGACAACTATCAGGAACAGGAGAATTTTCAATCTCATTTATTATTTCTGATAGTCTACGATTTCTTCTCTGTTCATGGAAAAGAACATCTTTTGTGAAATGATATATTCTCGTATCAGCGAAAGCTAAAGGAATAGGATTTTGACGAAGTAAACCTATACGAGAAGGAGAAGAGGTCTCACGAGAATATGTAATATTCGAAGGAGAAGGGGGATGGATTTCCTCTTCTTCACCAGAAGAAGGTAGATGACCAGTATTTGGAACTGGTTTTCTACTTAAATAATCGGAACAACCATTTAATTTACCTTCTTTTTTATAAATAATTTCTGGCTTAAAAGACTGAATTTTCAAATTCCATTCTTTTCTATCTGGCAGACAATTGGTTTTGACGAATTAGATGAACTAAGGCAGCAATGGTCAGTATAAATTTTTTAAAGGATAACCAAAAATGATAGTTCTGAATTTAATAAGACCATGTACTATAGCTAAGGCTTCTTGCTCCGTAACACTATAATTTAACTCTGCCTTATTCATCATTTTTGATGAAAAAGCAATGGGTTTTTCTCTACCATTGTCATCTAATTGGGAAAGAACAGCACCGACGCCGTAAGAAGACGCATCAGTACTTAATATAAAAGGTTTAGTATAATCAGGAAAGGAAAGAGCAGGATCCATAAGTAAAAGTTTCTTCAGAGTGTCATATGCAGTCTGTTGCTCTAACTGCCAAGAAAATGGAACATTTTTCTTTAATAACAGAGTTAGAGGCTGCGTAATTATAGAAAACCGGGGAATTAAATTTCTGAAGTAGTTATAGAACCCAAGCAAAGCTCGTACTTCATGGACATTCTGAGGAATTTTGAAACCTTTTAAAGCTTCTAGTTTGACTGGATCCGGAGATAAACCTTTTTCACTAATTTGAAAACCTAGGAAGGTGACACTGCTCTTAAAGAAGGAACATTTCTCAAGCTTTACTTTAAGGTTGGCTATTTTCAAGGCGTTAAAGACCTTGGAGAGGTGTGAATAATGAGTAGGGATATCCTTACTAAAAATTAGTATGTCATCTATGAACAAAAGACAAACAACACCTAGCAAACCTGACAAAGCCATTTCCATTGTTCTTGAGAAGACAGAGGGCGAATTTGTCGTGCCTTGTGGCATCCTTAAATACTCATAATGCCCTCTAGTAGTAGAGAAGGCAGTTAGGTGTCTAGAATCCTCAGAGACGCTAAGATGTGAAAAGCCACTAAGGAGGTCGAGGCAGGAGAAGATGCGCGCGCTGCCTATGAGCGACAAGCTTTCTGCAATGCTCGGCAGAGGAAATCGGTCTGGAATGGTGAAAGAATTGAGTTTCCTATAGTCCACCACTACTCTCATTTTTCCGCCAGTCTTTTTCGGTATGAGGAGAAGTGGGGATGAACTAGCAGAAACACTGGGTAATATATCCTTTCTCTAAACTATCTTCTACCCATTCATCAATGATTTCCAGGTATTTGTGCGGCAATCTATAGGGCCTGGTGTAGACATATGGGGGACTACCTTCTATAAGCTTGATGGAAAATTTATTCAATTTACAAAGTCCAACTGGATCATCGGCCAGAGTAATTGAATCTGTATTCTTCACTAAAAAGGTCAACATCTCTTCTAATTGAGATTTATTGTTCAATACATATTTATTCGAATCTTTACTAGACTTTGAAAGCAATATTTCACGGTAAACTTCTCTAATCTGAGAGTCAGAAAGATTTTTGGAAGTAGTAACTGCATTTATAAAATCATTATCTGCAGAGGCTTCATTTTGCTTGTAAAGTAATGGAGAAGCTGTTGTAAGATAAGTGTGATTTTCAAAGTTAATAGTATCAGCACTTAAATTTACTAATTCCAATAATATTTTACCGTCAGTGCACGTAGACAACGTATTACCAAAGAAGAGTGTACCTGAATTTAAGAAATCATTTTTACTCTCTGTGATTAGAGCTATGTTCTCCGGAGGAGAAGCATGGATATCAGACTCAACTTTGACCGGAAGAATGTACCTAGAATAGGGCAAAATCCGAACAGCTGAAGAAGAGTACACTTTATATGATAGATCATCATCTATCTCAACATTTGGTACTTCTGAAATATCATTAGAGTACATTCCAGGAATTCTACATTGTAAATCTGCTTTAAAAAGAGGATTTGAACGTATTGATTCACTCTTGAAGAGTATGTTGAGGCATAGGTAGCTCAAAAGATGAAATTTAAAAGAGATTTAGGCAACTGATCACAATCTGTACTTTTGCCATTTTGTATCAATAGCCTCTATCTTGAGTCCTGTATGATTTCCTATGGCCGTGGGACGTTCCATAAAAACGAATTCAGGATGGATTAAAAAGGATCGGAGTTAAGAAATTACACTGATAAATTTTTCTTTGCAATCGCACTTTATTAGTACCCAGAACAGGTTACTGTGGAGCATGTAATGTTTCCATAGATTTGAATTAATTTTGAAAATCTATGGGAATAATGTTCTATTCTTGGACATTCAAATTATTTTAAAATTGTCCCTATAATTAACTCTATTTGTATCTAGAAGAGGCTACATTTAGGACATTTGTTTTTTTTCCATAAAATTTTTTTTAGAAGTTTTTTCTTGAGGAAATTTAAATCGATTCAAAGTCTTCCACTTTAATGACATGTGATAAAACGGACTTTCTATCTCTCTATTATCTTGATGTTGAAGGAGGATAAGTGTTATAAGATCGATCATAATGATTATTTTCATAATTTTGCAACTGATCAGAAATTGTACCTTTCTTTGGCATCTCCATTTATTTTTGCCAATATTGCCCTATGGGAACCATTGGAAGAGAGAACAGATACTGAACGAAAAGGAGGAACCAAATCAGCGTTTTCTGATCCTAAGCAGATGGCAGTAAACCAGAAAATCTGTGTTTGAAACACGATAACCGGGGACCCTTTTCCTGTTGAGATGCTGCTGTTTCTTCGTTGTCCAATCAACTTTCTTTGTTCTAAAATAAACCCGAAGAAAGAAACATCATTCGGAGAGAGGACTATGATAATTTTCGGAACGTTACGCGTCGCCCCGCTCGAAATTATTATCGCGTGGTAACCGAACGACCGAGCCTTAAACCTCTGTGTCACCCGGATGAGAAGATGCATTAAGAAATTCAGCAGAAGAGAGATCTTAGAAAAAAGATCCCCGGTGAACATGGAGCCTCCTCGAAGAGGTGCCACCTGAGTTTCCAACAGCGCTGCAAGCCTTCGAAAAGGTCCTTCTGTTAGGAAAGGAGTGTTGTTCCTCGTAGAGAAGTTACCTGAAGTCTTCTTTATTAATTACTTATAATTATCCCTATCTAAGTAGGAAGATCTCCGAGAAGAATCCCTACCCGTAAGTCCCGATAATTCCTTGATCAGGGGAATTAAAGGCACCAGGAGGAGGGGTTCCATTCAAAGATCTGCCATTTCTCCTTAAAATTTATATTTCTTAACCTAAAATCGTTTTTTGACTGATTGCATGTTGGTAAATGTCCCTGTGAACAATATACGTAGGATGGGATAGTTGTGGAAGGCTGCCTTCAATGTTAATTGAAAGGGTGTTATTTGTTTTATCCGAACGTTTTCGAATTAAGAAACGTTATAGCACTTAATGACTAACGTTATATATCGCGCCACTTTCCTTCCAAGTCATTATAGACATGCACTATATCATTGCTTAGCCAATTTATTTAAAATTTGGCAACTCTTTTAATACATCGGTTCCAATCAATACATCTTGAGAAAACGAGGTAGAGTCGTCTACTATATAAAAGCATGTAAGATAATGTTTCCCATGTAAGATTATATATAGTTCAATAAGGCCATAAACTTTCAATTTTTGTCCCGATATGGATCTTAAATCAAAGTCCACTGGAAGTACAATTGGTTTATCTTCCTTTTTAGGGAAAGCCATGCATAGTTTTTTGTAAAAAGAGTGACGGATTAAACTCCGACATGCTCCGGAGTCAATCATCGCCTCTGTATTGCATACGTAAGCATTATTAGTAGTTAATTGTATAGGTAAGCTATATACAATCCCCTCTCTTAGAGAAGAGTGGGAAAATATATTAGTAGAATTAGGACAGGAAAGTCATCATCTACAAAGAGAAATAGTAGGAGGATGTAATCTTCTGACAGGACTCCTGAAGAATTATTTTCGTCAGATATCGGAGTCGGAGAATAATCCAACTACTGGTAAAAAGGGGGGTCCTCAGAAGGAGGACTCCTCGTTCTGTTATCATATTGAGGATAATATGACCGATTATAATCTTCTGAATGGTATATAGGCGCGGGGGAGTAATCATAGTTTTCCGAAGGAATCCTATTATCATGCATATCACTCATAGCGTTTATATTTTGACGTCTACTATAATTATTATAATTATTATAAGAATTATAATAAGGACGGTTATTAGTAGGAGCGGTCATATTCCTTTGAGGCATGCGTGAGTTATAGTAAGTGGAAGGATAAGAGAAATTAGATTGAGGTGCATTAGGAGATCTGAAAGATTGAGAGCGAGCATAAGTAGGAGTGAAACGTTGGTTATAAGAAGAAGAAGAAGCTTGAGGAGAAGCCCGAGAAGCATTATGCACAACTGAGTTACCTCCCTTCTGCTCCCTTCTCCCTCCATTCCTATAATTAATCTTCTTTCCATTATTTTTACTCTTAACTCTCTCCTGTGTCTGCTGTGCCTGATTTCTCTGTCTACCTCCATCAGGAGACAAATTTTTGATTCTCTTTAACGCTCGAGGACTCTTATAATCCCAGGAAGAGCCTTTACACGCGTCTTGTGTCCCTCTAGGATGATACTCCATGCAAGTCGAGCAGTATTGTCTATAACGACACTCGTCAGTTTTATGCCCGAAACGTTCGCATCTCCAACACTTAGGTCTGTCTACCGTTCTTCTCACATTGGAACTGGCATCATTAACTTGAGAATTTTCCGAAGGAGATTCTGCCTGAAATGAGCGTACGTTCTGACTATGTCGAGAGGGGTTGGATGATCCTCCTTGAAAAGGTTTAGAAATAGCATTGGATGTTTTTGCTATATACTGTTCAATTTGAGAGGTGAAGGACAAATTTGCGTCAAAATATTCAATAACTTTCGGCTGAAAGTGTTTAGGAATATTTTTGTACACTTTAGAAAATATTAATGTCCTTTTTAATTTGTCTGAAAGCTTCTCTCCATGTTGTGCATAAAAATGTCTCTCAAACTCCAGTACTGCCTTGGACACTTCTGTGGCATACGAGATGAGAGGACTGTTATGATTCCAATTTATTTGATCAATGACGTTGCAAGTACTAAAAGCAGATTCGGCCGTAGGCGGATCAAGAATTTTTAAAAGGTTTCTTGCGAACTCATTCCATGTTTTTGCGAACCTCAGTTCTTCATGTTCATTCATTAAATTCTCTACATGAACCCTTAGCGTCAACATATCTTGAATAGGAAGCTAACTTTTTCTCATCAGTATCTATTCCATCTGCTTTAAAATAATCCTCCATGCATGAAAGCCACTTCCTAACCGATACCCCAGTAAAAACCCCTTTGGAGTCATACCCTTCAAGCGTCGGAACGGGGTACCTCGAGTTGTAGAACCGGTGAATGTTGCCGGGGGTTGGAATCACATTTTCATGGTGAGGTCCATGAATAGGTTGGTTATTAGGTGCAGTAGGACCGGTTGGGAAGGATGGAAGAGCAGAGGGAATTTGTTGTTGCTGATAATAATGATAGGTGCCAGGCATACCTAAGTAAGCGTTATAAGAAGGCGTAGGAATAGCATTATAAGTATAAGGATAGGAAAGTGTCCCTATATTAGCTACTGAAGTAGGGGGAACCCCATGCACATGCTGTTCAGCCATAGTATTAGGTACATGCAAAGAATAAGGATTAGGTATGTTGTATGGAGTCGAGGTAGTTACTACTTGCGAAGGGATACCACCATAGGCTCCTCCAAGCGGAGCTTGGAGAGCACCATTAGCCACTGATCCCGCTGTACTTGAATAGTACGGTTACCGCTCACAGAGAAGACAGAGAGGTATTGCAGCAGAAGTAGTAGTTATGGTAGTGGTAGTAGTGTAGTAGCACTACCCTCAGTAGTCTCATTCTGTTGATCGTCAGTCATGGTGGAAAGAAGTTTTCTGAAAAATATAATATATATATATATTATATATATATATATATATTAATATATATATATATATATATATATATAATATTATATAATATATATATATATAATATATATAAATTATATATATTTCTTTCCTCCTCCTACTCCTCTCTTTTCCCAATATATATATATTTAGAAAATATATATATATAGTAGGAAAGTTAGAAAGGGAAGAAAAGTCTTCGGAGGGCTACTCACATATATATACAGGCCTACATATATATATGTGAAAGGAAAGGTTGGAGAAAGGAGAGAGAAAATCTTTTTATTCCGGAAAGTACTCCTACTACTATTTATAGAATAAAAGATTTTCTTTCCTTCTCAGATCTCTTCCTGGCTAAAGGAAAAAAGAAAAAGAAAGAGAGAAAAAAAATTTCTTTATTCTATCTCTCTCTCTCTGCTCTCTCCTCTC
>JABUQX010082227.1:0-7500 GCA_015478945.1 Trachelipus rathkii | reverse complement strand
TATATATTATATATATATATATAATATATATATATATATTATAATATAATATATATTATATATATATATATATATATATATATTAATATATATATATATCCATATATATATATAGTATATATATATATAATATTAATTATATATATATATATATATTATATATATATAATAATATATATATATAATATATATAATTATATATATATATATATATTATTATATATATAATATAATTATATATATATATATATATATATATAGGTATATATATTTATATATACACCACCACTCACGGGCAGAGCCCTCCCTATTCAAAGGAGGGGGTATTTGCACCACATTCAGTCATTCATCAAACTTAACTCAAAAACTACCAGATGAGCACAGACGCATTCTTTAAAGTGAGAGAGATTACAATTCAGCAGGAAACACAGGAAATGGAAGAGAATTCCACAAACAGAGGAGCAAGGGAAGAATGGAAGCACCATAGCGAACAAGCCTGGAATTACCAATATCAACACAGATAACAAAACTCTTGCGCCGACACAGCACCCCTTGTGCTACGAGGGCGTCGTATAGGTGTGGTAAAGGAATGGTCAGATCTTTCGAGCACTTAAAGCTGAAAAATTAGAAAGGAAGCAAAGCACCAACATCGAGCTGAAAGATAGAGATTCAGGTGAACTGGAAAGTGCAGAACAGTTTATAAGCATTTTGGCCTTTGACTCGACCATATCCAAAAGCCGGTGAAACCAGAGCCCCCCCCCCCCAGATATGAGAGCATACTCCATTACAAGGGCGGATGAGGCCCTGGTATAGCTCTGGAGCAACTGAGAAGGGGAAAAAAGTCTCGCAGCTTAAACAGAACTCCCATTTTTTCTTTAGAGGCCGCCCTAGCAACCGTGTGTGATGTGAGGTTTCCAAGACACTTTTTTGTTTAAGTTAAGGCCAAGGATGTTTATATTGTCAACAGAGAGACGAGAGGAACCGTCGAAAGAGATAGAAAAGTTAGAAGGTGTCTTAGAGAGGGAGATTTGTTTAAGTTTGGTTTTTAAGGAATTGAATTTCATAAGCGATGAGGAAACCTCACCCCGGAAAATTTTATCCATAGTCAATGAGAAGTAGAATCGGAAAAGATAAGAACGAGAGGCAATTCTAGAAGTAAAAGAGGAAACAGAATTGAAATGAGTTGAAGAATAAGGGGTCGGTGATCGGCATACGAGTGGATAGAGTTAAGAGGTGTGAGAAGGATCATTAATGAAAAGTAGAATAAAGTAGAGATAGGACAGAACCCTGAGGAACACCCCAATTAACAGGAAAGGAGGAAAAGAAGTCGCCCCATCAACAAAAGCCGATATTGAGCGATTTGAAAGAAAACTTGACATAAGTAAGGCAAGAGAAGGGAGGAAACCCAAAGGAGCGGAGGTTTGGAGAGCAGTAACGCGTGCCATACCCTGTCAAAGGCTTTGGATATGTCAAGCGCTACCACCCAAGTCTCCCCGTAGTTCCTGAGGCGGAAAACCATAAAATCATTTAGATAGGGAAAAGTAATCGCTAGTAGACTTCGAGCGCTGTAAAGCCATACTGGCGACGGGAAAGAGTGAGTGAGATCCAGAATGGTCTAAGAAATGGAGGAGTTGAGTAGGGTTTCAAAGATCTTAAGAATGAATACAAGTGAGAGCTATAGGGCGATAGTTAGAAGGACAGAGGCGGCTTCCTCTTTTCGGGAACAGGTTGGACCTGTGTGTGCTTTCCAAACACTGAGGAAAGTATTAGTATTGAGACATAGAAAAAATATCGTTGAACGAGGGGCGGGGTCAGCACGAAAGCACACTCCTCAAAACTTCGGGGAGGAGTGCCATCGAGCCCGCCCCGCCTTCCTAAACGTTCATATAATATATATGTATAGTATATATATTATAATATATATATATATATAATATATATATATATATATATATTATATATATATATATATATATATAATATATATTTAATATATATATATTATATATTGTATATATATATATATATATATATATATATATATATTTATAATATTATTATTATATATATATATAATATATATATATATATATATATATTATAATATATAATATATATATATAATAATATTTATATATATTTATATATAATATAATATATATATATATTATATAATAATATATTATATATATATATATATATATATATATATATATATATATAATATATATATATATATATATATATATATATATATATATATATATATATATATATATATATACAGAAATCAAAATTCAAAATTACAATTATTCCCATAAACTCCCATGATAAAGATGCCAAATAATATTTATTTTGTATGCATTTAATCAAATGTAGAAAACATCCACAACAGCTCATTTTTCAAAAAGTGCGGATGCGGATGCGAATGTGCCGTTAACTGAGTATGCGGATGAGGATGCCAATGCGGATGTCAATTTAGGTGCGGATGTTCCGCAAAGGCGGATGCGGATGCGAATGTCATGTCCAGCACTAGTGCATATTACGCACCTTACCCCAAGTCTTGGGTAGAGAAGGTGGGTGATGATATATATATATATATATTAGTGATGGACGATTAATCGGAATCGGCATCGGGAAATCGGAGAATCGGCTGTTTTCAGCGAATCGATCGGAATCGGAATCGATCGGCAAAAATTATACGATTTCCTTGACCGATTCTTTGGTATACAATCTGAAAATTAATTTTTATTCGATCTTTATGATATTTCAAAGACAATATTTCGAAGTCTGCCGTATGATTTTTAATTTCAGTTCTTCCTGAATTCTATTTAATTAAAGAAAACTTTATTGAGCGGCGCATTTTTAAGTAATAAATACTAAGATGATCATGTTAGACAGTCATGGTGAGGCAAACATTTGGCAATGTTTCGTTAGTCATGTTATGTAATATGTTTTGATAATTATATACCCGTGAACTCATAAGTGAGCATTGAAATATCTTGCCTTGTAGGCTATGTAATAATTGGAGCTTTTGAATATAAATGCTATCCTTCGTGTTTCACCTTTTCACGTATCTCACACAGCATCTAATATAGGTGATTGTCTTCAAATGTTATGGAAGAATTCAATATTCCTGCTAATAAATTCGTTATAGTAAGGGATACCGCAGCCTAATATGGCTGCAGGAGTTACAGAAGCATGATTCCAGAAATTACCTAGCTTTTTACACTCTGACACTAGTCTCAATGATGCCATATTTGAACAAAAGAGACGTAAAAAAAAAATATATCCATATGAAAACAAATCGTAGGTCATTTTAATCTCTCGCCCCAAGCTATTTCAAGTATGAAGAATATCAAAATAAAGATTTAATTTACCACAGCACAGAATTATTCGATTGAGTATACAAACCAGATGTAATAGCCATTATCATATGCTTTAAAAAAATTTTGAACAAAAGACGGCTCTCATTTTACTTATTGCAGTGATCATTCAAACCTGCATGCTTAGAGAAACAACGGAAATTTCTTGAAAAATTGCTTAAAATACTTAAAAATTTGGTTGATTGTACAAATTTATTGATCCACAAGGAATCAATGGCATCGGCAATAATCCCCAAATATGAAAATGATTGCCATTTTTTTTAAAAGACGTCAGAAAAAAGAACTATTTGAGGGACTTGGGTTTACAGTATCAGCATGGAAAAATCAGTAAAAAATAGTTTCAGCATTTACTTTACTGATTAGAATCTTGTGTTGCTACCTATCTTGATCCACGCTATTAAAATTACATTCCTTTGAGGAGATGTATAACAATATAAAAGTGAAGATATTTTTAAGCAATAGTATGTGCGAAGAATATGTGTATAGAGAAAGGAAAACAGTTTCCACCACTTTAAACCAATTTAGATTGAGCCACAAGGAATCAATGACATCGGCAATAATCCCAAATAGAAAATGATTTGCATTTTTTTTTAAAAGAGTCAGAAAAAAAGAACTATCTGAGGACTTGGGTCTACAGTACCAGCATGGAAAAATTCAGTAAAAATAGATTCAGCATTTACTTTACTGATAAGAATCTTGTGCTGTACCTACTTTGATCCCACCGCATTAAAATTACATCCTTGAAGGATATATATAACAATTAAAAGTGGAAGATATTTTAGCAATGGATGTGCGAAGATATATTTTGTATAAAGGAAAGGAAAACAGTTTCCACTTACTTTAAACCAATTTCAGATTTTTCTCATTTATCAACAGAATGGGGCGGAAAAAAAGTGATACTGAAGATAATAGTTTAACTTCAGCTCTGAAAGTTGCATTTCGGAATTTAAAGAGAAAAAGACTTTAAAAACAGCAAAGAAACTCATTCCCAAGGAGAAAGACATATATTGAAAAAATTGAAGATGTTATAAAAGTAGAAATCAGCCAATATAAAATATGAAACTTATTGAAAAAATTCAGAAAGTCCCTTACAATGGTGGTCATCGAATAAGGAACCTTTCAACATTTGGGTGTCCTGCTAGAAAATATTCAAGCTCGTCCCCTTTTCCGCTGGAAAGTGAAAGACTCTTCAGAATTGGAGGATCAATTTATTCTCTCCTAAAAAAATCGGATGCACTCAGAAACGGGAGAAATGTTAATGTTTTTGCACTACAACTTAAGAGTCATGATTTAACTACAAATCATGGGCGTAGGCAGGATTTCATTTAGGGGGGGGCAAAGGTTGAGTGATATATATATATATATATATATATATATATATAATATATATATATATATATTATATATATATATATAGGATATATATAATATATATATATATTATATATATATATATATTATTATTATATATATATTGTACATAATATATATATATATATTATATTATATATATATATATTATATATAATATATATATATATATATATATATATATATATATATAATATATATATATATATATATATATATATATAATATATATATATATATATATAAATTGCTGTAATATTTCTTTTATTTTCTGCAATTATTTTTTAATGTGTTGTCTGCAGCTGAATATCAACGGGTACGCCTTCCTTGATTGATTTAACAGCTTTGGCAACCGCCAAATGCTATCGACATACTGAAAGTTCTAGCGGAGAATAATGTCAGAAGAATCCAGCTGTATAAAAAGCACAAAGCTAGTTGACTTTAAGACAAATATGAAAACGAAACGCATTAAAACTTTATAAAAAAATAACAGAAAACAGTAGTAATTAGTAATAAACTACTTCATTATCTTAAAAATGATGTTTTTATTAAGTTTTTTTTACTATTAAACTCTTAAAAACGTCGTCTGGCAAGCATACAAGGTTCATAATTTTTATTTCCCCTAGCCTTAGGGGGGGAAAGTGCCCCCCCCTGCACCCCCCTGCCTACGCCCATGCTACAAATAAAAATGATAATTTTGCTTCAAGATCTTACTTTAGTAATAAAGAAGGGAATTTTTTTTAAAGCAAACGACAGAAGAAAAAAACGTTCATTTTATCTGAAGATTTTTAAATATGGGTATTATTTTTCACGTGGTTAAATAAATAAAACGGTAATTTAAAACAATTATCTTTGGCGAAGATTAAAAATAAAGGAGAATTCTATACATTAATTTATAAGGTTTTAAATATCTAAAATTAGTTGATAGCAAAATTGCATATATATATTATATATATATATATATATATATATATATATATATATATATATATAGATATAATATATTATATATAATTATATTATATATATATATATATATATATAGGATATATATATTATATATACTATTATATATATATATATATATGTATATTATTATTTATTAATAATATATAATTATATTATATATTATAATATATATATATATATATATTATCATATATATATATATATATATATATATAGATTATATATATATATATATATATATATATAATATAATATATATAACCGTATATATATATATATATATAGAATATATATATATATATATATATATATTATATATATATATATATATATATATATATATTATATATATATATAAAGAATTGGAATCGGAATCGGAATCGGGAATCGGAATCGGAATCGGCACTTTTGACTGGTATCGGAACTCGGAATCGGCATCGGCTGAAAATTTAATCGTCCCATCACTAATATATAGTATATATATATATATATTATATATATATATATTAATATATATATATAAAATATATATATATATATATATATATATATATATATATATATAGTATATATATATATAATAATATATTATATATATATATATATATATATATATATATTAAGGTGACCGTAAAAAATTGATGTTGGAATTTTGTCAACGGGAACCCCACAAAGTGATTAGCCTCTCCAGATTTTAAGGTAGTTAAATTTTGAGCATGATTGGAGCATGTGAACCCGTGCCGCTGTGCGCTCAAAGTTACAAAAAACGCGTTTTTTGGGCTGACTAGCGACGTTTTGGGGCCGTATCTCCGGAACCCCTCATTATTTTCTCATGATTTATGTCTCAAATTAAAGGCAATATTATTGTAACTAATTTATATTCTATATATATTTATTTCTACTTCTCATCATCATTATATCATCATTTTCATGTAAATTTAGATTTAAGGAGACCTTTTTTTTATTTCTTTTGTTTTGTTAATTTTACATCTAATTTCCAAAACCAATATTCGTTGTAATGTATATTATTAATTTTTTCCAGATTAAAATAAAATAGTAAAAGAATGGTTCACCTCGCCATAAGATGCAAAACCAACAAGATAAAAATTTTCATTGTAGGGCTATCCGGCTTCACCAGATAACCGGTTGTAAATTGCCCTCCAAATCGTCAAGTTTTGGCCACTTTGTTCTACAATTTGCGTACTGTGAAATTGAATCTAAGAGATTCAGCAAGAATTACCATACAAGAAGTTCTTGTTTTCTGGGGAAAAGCTCGGATTCCTACAAAACATGTGAAAGATGCTATTACTAAATTAGAGAAACTTCACGCAAAGTGGAGAAATGTACAAAAGGACCAGTATAAACAATCAGAAGCTGCAAAGAACAAAATCAAAGAGTTCGCCTCAAAGGTAGATGATATCTTTGATATCGCCCATCAAGAGGCCTTGGCCATGATGAAATCAGAAGAAGACAAGGAGTTTCTTTTGAAACAAAGGGAAAAGGGTCGGCCAGGCTCTATGCTTGGAGTGATCTTGGAAGTTAGCTGACCTGAAGAAAGAAAACCTACAAAGGGAACTCTCTGCGAAAATGAACGAGAAAATTCAAGAAGAATGTTTATTCGACATAGGTAAGATTCTTTTATTTTTTCTTGAATATTGATCTTTTGCTAGGTACGTTTACGTCCCCTGGTTCTATTGTTTAGTTTTTACAAAAGCACCAACAAAACAAGATAAGCAACGTAACTTAACTATTTTCATAATTAATTTGATTCTTT